>SJYX01022304.1:130612-149763 GCA_006410675.1 Oreotragus oreotragus | reverse complement strand
TTTTTTTTTTCCTCAGTCAAACCATCATCTAACCCACTTAGGTATGGACCTATGGAGCATTTGAGCATTTGACTCTGTGCAACTCCCTAAAGGGCAGCCCACCAGGCTCTTCCGTGTACTGTTATCTAATTTCCCCTCTGAGATCGCGTATGTCATTATGATCAGAATCTGTAAACTGAGCCACAGGGGGATCCTCACAGAGTCAAATGCTCCTGCTACAGCTGAAGATGGTAACAGAACCAAAATCATATTCCATGACAGAGAGAAAAGAAGGGAGGCGCTCCCTAATTTCTCTTTCCTCCTTTTGAATTTTGCCCCACTTTGCTAGCCAAGTGCAAGTGGTGTGGCTTTCTTATTTAGGGCTGCCATTGATGAATACTAGCATGTGTTCCAACCATGAACATCTCAGAGAAGAAAAGCATAGCTCCTTTTTCTGCATCTTTTACAACACTTAACAGAGCAAAGCTGGAAAACTTCCATTACAGGCAGAAAAGCAATCGTGTTCACCAAATTCCCCATTGCGTAGCTCTGCCACAATTAGCCATTGTAGAGAGAAACCAGCAGGTAATAGAAGGCCTCCTGCACATGTTTTCATTGCTGCACACCTGGAAGCTAAGCCCTGCCATCTGTGAGTGTGGAGGAGGTGAATCGCGTTTGCACCATAAGGTCAGTAGGTGTGACCAGCTGGGTGGAGCTGCAGCTCTGGGACTGACTTCCTGAGGCCTGAAGTAGTGGCCCACAGCCCTCCGCACTTGGGGTTCAGTTCTCATGGCCTGCTTACCCATTCTCAGCATCTCAGAAAGTAGGTAAAATGCTGCTTGTTACAAGCAAACAGAGCCAGTGGAGTCAAGCTTTTAGGCAATGTGGAAACTTGATAGTTTAGAATGAGTCAGAACCCTTAAGGACAGGAGCAATCTGGCATTTAGGGGGGCCAGAAGTGAAGTCTGAGAAGCAAATGCTGCTTCAGCTTCAAGGGCTCCAAGGCTGGGAAGCCTGCCCAGTCCACACAGCCCCATCTTCAGGACAGTACTGTCAAGAAAGGGAGCAGTCTGGAGTGACTGCAAACATGCTCAGCTCCATTCACAAGTGCGGTGGGAAACCTTGACCCACCGTGTGCCCATTGCAACGCAGTCTTTCATTTCCTTCTCTGGGGAGCAAAGGGGAACCATGACAACAAACTGATGCAAAGGAAGAAGAAAGCAGAGCAGCTTCCTGCTATCCCCAAAAACACTTAGAAAAAAATGGAATGTTCTAGGAAAGATATACAGGCCACTTGTTAATTAATTGAACCGTTTTGGAGCAAAAAGAAAAAAAAAAAGGAAAAGTATGGAATAAAGTATGAATCAACACAAGTTAAAGAAGTATGAGGCTCCCCTGGAGATAAAACCTCCTCCCAAATGTCCTACTGGCTACCCTGGTCCCCTCCCGCCACCATGCTTAACCTGAGGGTTCCCTCTCCTAGGTGAGGGCCATACCCTTGCTTTAATCCAGTGCCCACAATCCCACTTGAGCTCAGTTTTAGGAGACTCAAGTTGCCTCTGAATGCTGGGACCTCCCATCTCATTCGCATTCTTTGCACTGTGCCTTCCACAGCAGCTTCTGCAGTTTAGTAAGTTTCCCCGAACTTAACTGCAGGAATCATGAAAATGAAATGTTGCCATTTTATTTGGTTATTTTACCTCTTCCTGAGCAAAGCAGATAGGCAGTAAAATTAATTAAATCAACACTCTCTGTTACCACTCCTACTATTTCCCCAGAATAAGCTGTCACTCTCTCTAAGAGGTTTTTTCACCCCCAAGGCTGTTTTAAAATGTTAATACAACCTCTACTACAAATGCAGGAGGACTGGCAATAAGATGTGCAAACTTACCTTTTCTAAATTTAATTAAACTCATGTAGCAAGGATGTCTTTCAGAACCATAGTCTTGAACATAGTCATATCTCATATTTGAGCATGTTTAGAGAGCTTTGCAGGGGGTGAGGCGTGAGAAAAGTCTATTTGCAGAGCAGAGCAAACAGACTTCTCTCCCTGCAGCCTACCTCAAGTGGAGGAGCCTAAAGAGTCCCCTGGGAGGCTCTATGACAGTCTAGGAGGGTGAGATGGGAAAGGAGATGGGAGGAAGGTTCGGAAGGGAGGGGACATGGGTGTACCTATGGCTGATTCTTGTTGATGTATGACCAAAAAAAAAAAAAAAAATATGTATAATATCATATATGAAATGAATTGCCAGTCCAGGTTTGATGCATGATACTGGATGCTTGGGACTAAAAGTTATAATCTATTGTCCTGCCTTCTTAAACATGATATATTGTCTGTAATATTTCCTTGATAATTCAAACTCATCATTAAAGCCATCATTTGTGGCACATATGCAGAAGATGTCATATAGTTATGGAAAGAAAAATGGAAAAAAATCAGAATCTCCAAATTCCAGTCCCCAGAGCCTACCCTTACTGGCACTTTAGCTTAAGCAACTGTGAGACTCAATAACTTCATCTATAAAATGAGGATGATACTACTTGCCCTGCAAATATCAAAATATATTGTGAAGATCTGATAAAACAATAAATAATAAATGCTCAATGAATTTTTAGCTAATTTATTGTTGGCATGAAAAGCACTGCACACACCCAGGAAACAGATGAGGAAACAAAGCTCCAGAGATGACGCAACTCACACATTCATCCCAGACAGCCTCCAAACAGACTGCTCACTACTTTCAGAGCTTTAGACTCCTCATCTAAATCCTGAGAACCATTTGTAGCAATGCAGGGCTTGTGAACTACTTACAGAAGTTCCTGCTGAGACATGACATCTGAGTAATAAAAATGGGAAAATGGATGGGAAAGAGCTTTCAGTTTCATCTCCTGTAGCAGTCATTTATTGTTGATGTCAGACTCTGGAAAGACAGTGAAATTATAAGAACAGTTCCTGACTTCAGGTTACTTAAAATGCTGGGAAGCTGGGGGACAGGAAAGGGAGGAGTTGGTTTTGAAGACGACACTCGTGAACCTTTTTTCAGTGGATGATAAAAGCAAATGGAAGACCATGAGCCCAGTGGGTCGGGGTGGCACATATGCACAGCGAGTAGATGTCAAGGAAGACTTTCTGGAGAACCGGATAAAGTGGGGGAAAGAAAAAGCTTTCCGCAAAGAAGGGAGGGTGTGAGCAAAGGCACAGAAGTAGGAAATACAGTGTATGGAGGGAATCGTGAGCAGGTCATAGAACCTGACCGGGGGAAACACGGTAATAATAATACTATTACTATTACTAAAAACAGGGTAATAGTCAGCTGGGAAACAGTTGTGGATCAGTCACGAAGAACCTCATGCAGAAGTCTGAGTGAAGTCATGTGGCCTGTGGTATCATTACAGGATTTTAACTGGGAGTCATATGATCAGATCTGCATTTAGAGAGAGCTTTTTGGTAGAAATATAAAGTATGAGTTACAGAAGGCTATGTAGACCAGAGAGACAATTATGCGGCCACAGGATGACCTGAACTAGGGCCTCAGTAATAAAAAATTATGAAATGCTCTGGAGAGCAAAAAAATGCTATGTGAAAACTAAGCAGCGGCAGCTTGACACTACTGTGTTTTAAGCAACTCGAGAGCAAGAATAATGAAGCTGAAGCCAAGGTAAACGGTCACACCTACTCAATGAAAGCGTTCACCTTTATCATCCCCATACATCCAGCATGGTTCCTTGTACTAGTGAATCCCAATAAATACATGAATGATGGGCACCAAGTCAAGGCTGCTGGATATGTAAAGCTATTTGCCTTCATCCTAAATAGTCTCCCCACTATCATATTCTCTGAATTCCATTGTTTCCTTTTGTGATGTGTCATTTTCCTTAGTCACTCCTCTAAGTTTCTGTGAATGAAGAACCAGAGAAGCAAGACCAGTAGAACTGTGTGTAAAATAAGAACAGAGCTCACCGAGCAGCCTGAAGGATGCTCCCAGGAATAAAGTGTATTAGAGCCATTTTTAGTTTTTTGACATATGTTTTAGCTGCTCAACTGCGGCATTTTTTTCTTTTTTCTTTTTACTTTCAGATGTTCCATAGTGTTTATGAGTTGAGGTTGTCAAGAATTGACTTCTGAAACATATAAACCACTATTGCACAATAGGAATAAATAATCATCTTCATTCTACAAGCCATGATGTGCCAGACACTAGTGCTAAAATAGAGAGACTCTCACCGGGCCCTAAAGGAGCTTATTAAGACCTTCAAGGAAAGTAAAAACTGGGTAGTAGATTCCTTTTCACGTGTGTCTGTTTGTTTTAACTTGATTTGTTTTGTTTCTGATAATACTGAAATGAATCAGGCTAAGGATCACCTGCTGCTGCTGCGTAGTCGCTTCAGTCGTGTCCGACTCTGTGTGACCCCAGAGACGGCAGCCCACCAGGCTCCCTCGTCCCTGGGATTCTCCAGGCAAGAACACTGGAGTGGGTTGCCATTTCCTTCTCCAATGTATGAAAGTGAAAAGTGAAAGTGACATCACTCAGTCGTGTCCGACCCTCAGCGATCCCATGGACTGCAGCCTTCCAGGCTCCTCCATCCATGGGATTTTCCAGGCAAGAGTACTGGAGTGGGGTGCCATTGCCTTCTCCGAGGATCACCTGAGGAGCTTTCAAAAAATAGCAAAGCCATGACCTCAGCATTACATCAACTGAAGCAGAATGTAGGTGATGAGCCCTGGGCATTGACAGGAAAACAAACTCTCTAGGGGACCTGAATGAGAAGCCAGGTATAGCTACATTATTATTAATTACTTGTTATTATTAGATACATTCAGTTCAGTTCAGTCGCTCAGTCGAGTCTGACTCTGCGATTCCATGAATCGCAGCACGCCAGGCCTCCCTGTCCATCACCAACTCCCAGAGTTCACTCAGACTCATATCCATAGAGTCAGTGATGCCATCCAGCCATCTCATCCTCGGTCGTTCCCGTCTCCTCCTGCCCCCAATCCCTCCCAGCATCAGAGTCTTCTCCAATGAGTCAACTCTTCGCATGAGGTAGCCAAAGTACTGGAGTTTCAGCTTTAGCATCATTGCTTCCAAAGAAATCCCAGGATTGATNTTTTTTTTTTCCTCAGTCAAACCATCATCTAACCCACTTAGGTATGGACCTATGGAGCATTTGAGCATTTGACTCTGTGCAACTCCCTAAAGGGCAGCCCACCAGGCTCTTCCGTGTACTGTTATCTAATTTCCCCTCTGAGATCGCGTATGTCATTATGATCAGAATCTGTAAACTGAGCCACAGGGGGATCCTCACAGAGTCAAATGCTCCTGCTACAGCTGAAGATGGTAACAGAACCAAAATCATATTCCATGACAGAGAGAAAAGAAGGGAGGCGCTCCCTAATTTCTCTTTCCTCCTTTTGAATTTTGCCCCACTTTGCTAGCCAAGTGCAAGTGGTGTGGCTTTCTTATTTAGGGCTGCCATTGATGAATACTAGCATGTGTTCCAACCATGAACATCTCAGAGAAGAAAAGCATAGCTCCTTTTTCTGCATCTTTTACAACACTTAACAGAGCAAAGCTGGAAAACTTCCATTACAGGCAGAAAAGCAATCGTGTTCACCAAATTCCCCATTGCGTAGCTCTGCCACAATTAGCCATTGTAGAGAGAAACCAGCAGGTAATAGAAGGCCTCCTGCACATGTTTTCATTGCTGCACACCTGGAAGCTAAGCCCTGCCATCTGTGAGTGTGGAGGAGGTGAACCGCGTTTGCACCATAAGGTCAGTAGGTGTGACCAGCTGGGTGGAGCTGCAGCTCTGGGACTGACTTCCTGAGGCCTGAAGTAGTGGTCCACAGCCCTCCACACTTGGAGTTCAATTCTCATGGCCTGCTTACCCATTCTCAGCATCTCAGAAAGTAGGTAAAATGCTGCTTGTTACAAGCAAACAGAGCCAGTGGAGTCAAGCTTTTAGGCAATGTGGAAACTTGATAGTTTAGAATGAGTCAGAACCCTTAAGGACAGGAGCAATCTGGCATTTAGGGGGGCCAGAAGTGAAGTCTGAGAAGCAAATGCTGCTTCAGCTTCAAGGGCTCCAAGGCTGGGAAGCCTGCCCAGTCCACACAGCCCCATCTTCAGGACAGTACTGTCAAGAAAGGGAGCAGTCTGGAGTGACTGCAAACATGCTCAGCTCCATTCACAAGTGCGGTGGGAAACCTTGACCCACCGTGTGCCCATTGCAACGCAGTCTTTCATTTCCTTCTCTGGGGAGCAAAGGGGAACCATGAAAACAAACTGATGCAAAGGAAGAAGAAAGCAGAGCAGCTTCCTGCTATCCCCAAAGACACTTAGAAAAAAATGGAATGTTCTAGGAAAGATATACAGGCCACTTGTTAATTAATTGAACCGTTTTGGAGCAAAAAGAAAAAAAAAAAGGAAAAGTATGGAATAAAGTATGAATCAACACAAGTTAAAGAAGTATGAGGCTCCCCTGGAGATAAAACCTCCTCCCAAATGTCCTACTGGCTACCCTGGTCCCCTCCCGCCACCATGCTTAACCTGAGGGTTCCCTCTCCTAGGTGAGGGCCATACCCTTGCTTTAATCCAGTGCCCACAATCCCACTTGAGCTCAGTTTTAGGAGACTCAAGTTGCCTCTGAATGCTGGGACCTCCCATCTCATTCGCATTCTTTGCACTGTGCCTTCCACAGCAGCTTCTGCAGTTTAGTAAGTTTCCCCTGAACTTAACTGCAGGAATCATGAAAATGAAATGTTGCCATTTTATTTGGTTATTTTACCTCTTCCTGAGCAAAGCAGATAGGCAGTAAAATTAATTAAATCAACACTCTCTGTTACCACTCCTACTATTTCCCCAGAATAAGCTGTCACTCTCTCTAAGAGGTTTTTTCACCCCCAAGGCTGTTTTAAAATGTTAATACAACCTCTACTACAAATGCAGGAGGACTGGCAATAAGATGTGCAAACTTACCTTTTCTAAATTTAATTAAACTCATGTAGCAAGGATGTCTTTCAGAACCATAGTCTTGAACATAGTCATATCTCATATTTGAGCATGTTTAGAGAGCTTTGCAGGGGGTGAGGCGTGAGAAAAGTCTATTTGCAGAGCAGAGCAAACAGACTTCTCTCCCTGCAGCCTACCTCAAGTGGAGGAGCCTAAAGAGTCCCCTGGGAGGCTCTATGACAGTCTAGGAGGGTGAGATGGGAAAGGAGATGGGAGGAAGGTTCGGAAGGGAGGGGACATGGGTGTACCTATGGCTGATTCTTGTTGATGTATGACAAAAAAAAAAAAAAAAAACATAAAATTCTGTAAAGCAATTATCCTTCAGTTTAAAAAATAAAGGAAAAAAAAGTCTTCTGGGAAAGAGGACAGAGCAATGGGGTAAGGAATATAACCTCATAACAAAGTTTGGATGAGGGAGGTAGCTCTTAGTCTTTCAGCTTCTGGACCCCTTTGAGGATCTGCTGAAAGTACTGGACCCCCTCCATGGAAAAATTTCCATTTGCCCCTACAACACTCAATTTCTTACAACATTCCAGAGGCATTCTCAGAGTCCTAAAAACCTATCTATGATTTCATGGACCCAGGGGGGCATTCCTTAAAATTCCTACTTCTTGAGAATTGACCAAGAATGGCACTGTACCCAATACCCTATGCACCGAATGCAGGCCTGCTCTTGAGCAGAGGAGGCTAACCATCCTCAATTCTGTAACACGCTGGCCACCAAGTGACCCTGCTTTGACTTCCTGTGTCTGTATTTCATTCCAAGGGGAAAGTGTTTCACCCACTCCACACAGATGCCACGGAAGTGCCACCCATGAGAGTGCCTACCAAAGTGTTATTGGCCCTCCTGAGTCCACGCCTAACAGGGGCCCTTCTCCTCCGTGTCACTTGCATCAATAGAACGAGATGCAGTTTGGTCCAGAAGCAAAGGACAGATTTACTCATTAATCAAAGAATACAAAGGTATGAGCACAGGCTTTCCTGACAGGACACGGATACCAACCAGTCCATTCTGAAGGAGATCAGCCCTGGGATTTCTTTGGAAGGAATGATGCTAAAGCTGAAACTCCAGTACTTTGGCCACCTCATGCGAAGAGATGACTCATTGGAAAAGACTCTGATGCTGGGAGGGATTGGGGGCAGGAGGAGAAGGGGACGACCGAGGATGAGATGGCTGGATGGCAACTCTGACTCTCGATGGGCGTGAGTCTGAGTGAACTCCGGGAGATGGTGATGGATAGGGAGGCCTGGCGTGCTGCGATTCATGGGGTCACAAAGAGTCGGACACGACTGAGCGACCGAACTGAACTGAACTGATAGGGATCTGGGCAGGCAGGAGAAAGGGTTCTTGCAGGGCAAGCAGAGTTCTCGCGGGGCTAGCAGAGTTCTCGCGGGGCTAGCAGAGTTCTCGTGAGGCTAGCAGAGTTCTCGTGAGGTGGCGGAGTTCTCAAGAGACGGGCACAGCTGTGCAGTTGAGTCCAGGTCTCGGCAGAGAGCCCGGCATCGACATCTTGAATTGAGGTATGCTGCTGCTAAGTCGCTTCAGTCATGTCCAACTCTGTGCGACCCCATAGACGGCAGCCCACCAGGCTCCCCCGTCCCTGGGATTCTCCAGGCAAGAACCTGGAGTGAGTTGCCATTTCCTTCTCCAATGCAGGAAAATGAACAGTGAAAGTGAAACTGCTCCGTCGCGTCCGACTCTTAGCGACCCCATGGACTGCAGCCTACGAGGCTCCTCCATCCATGGGATTTTCCAGGCAAGAGTACTGGAGCGGGGTGCCATTGCCTTCTCTGAATTGAGGTATAGTGGGTGTCTTTTTCACACTGGGAACTTTAGCTCAAAGTTCTTGGGGCAAGGCCTCTGTGTGCAGCACCTCGTGAGCAACTGAAACTAAATTAAGCACAAAGGGAAAAAAGGTTAGACTCTTATTTTATTACCCAGATTCTATTTTTATTCCCTGGGAATTGTTAATGCTGCTTTACTGGTTATCTTGTCCTACTCCTGATTTTTGAGGGGTGCTGAGGGGAACAGGTCCTTCTTAAGTAACTTGCTGATTTGAGGATAATAATAACCCGGGGTAGAGGAGCAGAACTTCTCCCCAGCTTCCTTTAGATGTGTTTGATTGTCACCAGGCCTCAGCCCTAAATGTTCACATCCCTGAGCAACCACCATTTGGAGTTTTATGGATGCTAAGCTTTTGGAGACCATTTAGCATCCATGACCCAAATATTAGCAAGAGAATAATGGTCATTAAGGGGCCCAGGAAGAGCAGAAACAAAGTGAGGCTAGGCTGTTTTGCCCCTTTCCAGATTTATCCAGCCAGATTAGGCTGCCCGATTTCTGCTAGACAAGTGGCTTTTTCCAGTAGTCTGTCTGCACTTTATTTAATTAGGCCATGTAAGGAAAGAGCAAATTAGCCAAGATGGCAGTGGTCAGGCTCTCTGGCTCCCTCTCTGCTCAGCTCTTGACCCACGTTTCGTAAATAATGATTATGTAACAGCTGAGATCATTTGTAGCACTGCGCATAACCTATATAAGCACCACCTGAAAAGCTCTTGTAATTAAGTTTAGGCAAGTCGCCTTGAGTCTAGTTGCTTAATTGTTGTTTCTTCTCTGTCAGCCATTAGAGAGTAAGGCATGTCTGCCTTGCTGATGTGAATAAAGAATATCTGCAGTTTCTATGTTTCCTTGCATCTTTTTCCAACTTCCGCACTCTTGCCTTGCCTATCCTGGGTTCTGCCAGAGGTGAGATACAGCAAGACAGGCCAGTTTCATTGAAGTACAAACAGCACTTCGTATTGACAGCAAGACGCCAGTTTCATTGAAGTGCAAACAGCACTTCATATTGGCGAATGTGTGGACCCTTATCTGGTCAGCTAATCTAGGGCAATTTTGTTTTCCATGACAATTCTGAACAGTGAGTCAACAGACTTTTATAACGGATTAAAATCAAGACTAATCGGCCATTGTCTCCATGGGGGCTGTTACCTTTTTATGGTGAAAGTGTTATATTTGTTTTTCTGGGCCAGGATCACTGGCATGCCTATGAATACAATGATTCCTGAAAGTAGAAGTACTGCTGCTTTTTTGGAACATTGTGGCTTCCCCTTTTTGTTAATGGTCTGATTGTAAACTTGAATCAGCCTCGAATCTGGCCCCACTGTTTCAATGGTGATATAGCCCCTTTCCTTGATATTGTCTAAGCATTGGGATACCCAGCCTCCTGTTGAGTTTGGGTGCTTACCTAAGAACATGTAACCTCCTTATAAACCCACCAACCCTGTGCCGTTAACTTGAGTTCTTGAAGGACTGGTACCCTGGCATTCTAACTTCATAGGTATATCTGGGGTCTTACTGGGACATCTAGATATCCTACTTAGCTGTGTTTTTCTCTTTTGGACTGTCTAAGTGTCATAACTGGGGCCAGTTTTGACATCAATCTATTTACAATTTGACTTGGACATGGTTTCCATTGCAGGTTGCAAGTTTTACTGTCCAGTTTGTAAGGGTAACATTGCCTATTTTCATAGGTATATCTGGGGTCTTACTAGGACATCTAGATATCCTACTTAGCTGTGTTTTTCTCTTTTGGACTGTCTAAGTGTCATAACTGGGGCCAGTTTTGACATCAATCTATTTACAATTTGACTTGGACATGGTTTCCATTGCAGGTTGCAAGTTTTACTGTCCAGTTTGTAAGGGTAACGTTGCCTATCAGGTAGGATTGACACCAGGGTATGCAACAATTGTTGAGTGGCTTTAAAGACCTGCAAATTTTTCCTAAAAATGAAGGTATCTAGGTCTTTGCCTAATAGGCAAAAGTGTGCCCTGATGCTGAGGCTCACTGCCGTGGTTGGGTTTATATTGGGATTGCCTGCTAGGAGGAGAGTGGTATAGTGCTTTATTTTCAGTTTTTGAGGTTCCTCTTAAATACTGTTCTTCTAATGGTCCTTTCCTGTTTCAGGTTGGAAGTGATAGATCCAATAATCAGTGAAGTTCCATCCTTAAATATCCCTGGTCACACTTTTATTGGTTTTCTGCTTGGGGCATGGTCTACCATACATAAGTTCATATACACTTTTGATATTTTTTTTTTAGGAATCAAAACTTTATGCAAATTATTACCTGCATTCCCACATTGAGCAAGGCAGTATTTTATGTGATTTTTAGAGGCCTAATGCCTCTGTGTTACCCCCTACACTTTTAGCTTTTATAGTTTTTTCTTAATTTATTTTTAATTGAAGGATAATTACAATATTGTGTTGGTTTCTGCCATACATCAGCATGGATGAGCCATAGGTATACATATATCACCTCTCTCTTGAGCCTCCCTCCCAATGTTTTCAACCTGAAACATATGCAAGAGCAGCATCTTTCTACCTGAAGCTGCCTGATGATCCAGGCGTGACAATGAAATCAGCCTATCTTCTCCAATATATGTCCCTCTGGTACTATTGGGCCTTATCTGGGGGATTCTGGGGGCTGGCTGTTAGGGTTATTCATTGTGTAGATGGGGACTGTCTCAACTCTCTGACTGATGATACTTTTCATGCCAGGAGTTACCATGACATCAACTAACCAATTATGTAGGGCTTCACTCCCTTAGTGAGTTCCTTGAGCTTTCCTGATGGCTTGATAAGCCACAGTTTGGGAAAAGAAGCATGGCTCATGTTCACTAACTAGCACACGTGGCCTCCTAGATCTCTACTGAAGCCCCGTTTGGGAACAACTGGATGGATCTAGCCTTCAAGGTATGAGGGGTAGTTGCCAGGTTAGTCATTCTAGGGCTGTCCTTTTTGGCAGTTGCTTCTGCCTTGTTTCCCTTTATTAACTCTGCCATCCCCCTTTTGGTGATCCCTACAGTTGATCACTGCCACATTTTTGGGAAGCTGTGCTGCTTCTAAGAACTTCAGTATGCTCAAGCCATGTTTCACCTGTTTATTTTCACAGTAAGCATACCTCTGGCCTTTCAGATAGCCCTGTGTGTATGTAGAATGGCATACCAGGAATCTTTATAAACATTTAAGATCTCCCCTGCAATCAGCTACAAGGCTTGGGTGAGGGCTATAAGCTTGGCCTTTTGAACAGAAGTCCCTGGGATTGGGTTATGTGCTTCAATAACTTGGGCCTGGGAGGTGACTGTATATCCTGCCAGCCTTTTTAGCTCTCACAAAATTGGTCCCATCTGTGAATCATTCCTCTTCAGCATTGAGGAGAGGCTCATTTCTTAGGCTGGGGCAACTGGAATAGATCACGTCAATGGTTTCTATACAGCCACACTCTTGGGGCCCCCATTTCTGTGGGCAGGGGGGTAGCAAGATTTATCTTGTGACAGGTGTTTACAGTAGCCTCTAGGTTGTCTAAAAGCATAACCTGAACTTGAGTCAACCTTATGGAAAATAGCCATCCTGCTCCCTTAGAACTCACTAAAGCCTGAACCTGGTGGGGTGTCCATATAGTGACTGGCTAACCAGATGTTAACTTTTCAGCCTCTTTTATCAAGGCTATAGTAGCAGCTACTTCTCATAGGCAAGGAGGCCATCCTTTAGAAGTCTGACCCAAGTGTTTAAAGAAATAAGCACTACTCAAGTAAGCAGCCCAGTTTTTGAGCTAATACCTCAAGGGCGATTACCTTCTCTCTTGAATATAAAGGTCAAAGGATTTAGCTATATCTGGGGAAGCCAGGGCAGGGACCTGAAGTAATTGCTTTTTCAATTCTTAAAAGACTCCTCTGCATTCTGAATTCTATTCAAAAGGATCATCATCTTTCCTTTCAACTTTTCTTATAGAGGCCTAACTGTTAGATCATGGCTACAGATCCAGATGCCGAGAAACCCGGCATCCCCAGGGACCCCTAAGCTGAATACACACAGTATGCCACCACCATCTTGAATTGGTGCAGCCCTTCTGCACATGGTCCACTAAGCTGAAGTGTCGGGCACAGTCATTTCTCACTAAGAACTCTGGTCTGAAGTGGTGCTAGGAGCAGGTGAAACTAGACTAAGCATAAAGGGAAAAAAAGGTAAACTTTATTCTTTGAATATTGATAATAGGCTCTTCTGGTGCCAAAAGCCTTAGGAACTGGGACTCAAGCATCACACCAGTGAAAAGTGGGTATAAACACTTCAGTGATCTCATTTGTTCCCACAGGCTGGTGAGGCTGGGAACCGTCAAGTTATACCTAATAATTACATTCCTTAAATTATTATTTGGGGTTTGTTACTGGAAAATGTGAGTCTAAAAGACAGGAATATTTCTGGAGTAAAGAAGGGAAGCTTTCAAAACTCCACACTTTATTGAACTAATTTATTTTTAGCACTTGCATATTTAATACTGTCAAAATGATTAAAATAAGTATTGAAGGCAATCTTTGAAGGAGACATCTTTGAACACAGCTCTCAGGAAGGAGATCTGTGGTGAATTAGATGAATGTTTTCAACTCCAGAATTCTGTGTGGGACTGGACACATAGGTGAGTAAGTGGGGAACGTTGGAGAGGCAATCACTTAATATGCAGATGTTCATTCAAGTGTCAGGAAGTCATGGGGACTTGCTGGATCTTAGGAATAATAAATCTGCCCCTAAAAGAGTCTCAGTAATTGAGATGTTACTGTCTTTTTGCTACTATTTTAATTTATTTAACCCTCTTCTCCACTTTGCCATCATTTTTTTTTCCTTCAATGCACTAAACTATCTTAAGATAGCATTGGCAAAAGCCAGAATTGCAACCCAATTACTAGAATCCACACTCTCAATGTAATGGGGAGAGGGTGATGCAGGGTGCTGACACTATTGATGTCTGAAATAGAGCAAATTTAGCTTCTGCTTGAGTTCACCTGTGAACTTGAACAGAGAAGTTAACCAGTCCTGTTCTCTCAGATGCAAGAGGAAAGACTCTGATAGATTATCTTCAGTGAACCTTCTAACCATAGTCATGACTCTAATACTTTGAATTTTATATGGATCTTTGATAGTCACTTTCTCTCATTTAATCTAGCCTGCTCAATAAGAACACAGGCTCTGGAATCAGACTGCCTGCTTGGGTTCAACTTTTGGCTGTACCTTTTACCAGCTATGTGACCTAGGGCAAAGTAGTAACCTCTCTGCGCATCTTTCCTCATCTGTAAAATGGAAATGATAATTCTTCGTATGATTGCTATGACGATTAAATGACTTGTCACATATAATAAGCTTAAAACCATATTTGTTTGGTATAGCATAACTGCTCAATTAATATAGTGTTAATTGTATTTATTTTTAAATTTAATCCATAACTAGGTAAGTGCCTCCTATTAATTTTTTGTTTTATTTCCTTCCTTTACTGTTTTAATATCCATCTCTTGANTCACATATAATAAGCTTAAAACCATATTTGTTTGGTATAGCATAACTGCTCAATTAATAGTGTTAATTGTATTTATTTTTAAATTTAATCCATAACTAGGTAAGTGCCTCCTATTAATTTTTTGTTTTATTTCCTTCCTTTACTGTTTTAGTATCCATCTCTTGAGGGCTCTATTTTAT
This sequence comes from Oreotragus oreotragus, assembly GCA_006410675.1. Lineage (NCBI taxonomy): Eukaryota > Metazoa > Chordata > Mammalia > Artiodactyla > Bovidae > Oreotragus > Oreotragus oreotragus. The sequence goes on along the minus strand of SJYX01022304.1, from coordinate 135,250 downwards.
CATTTCTGTAAGTATTTAATATGGCTAATAAATTTGAGTTTGTAACAGCTTAATTGCATCTTTAGCTAAGGGCTGAGAGATAATTTGAAGCTGATACTTACTGTGATATCATTTGCAACTGTTCTTTTGTCCCATTTATACCACTCAAATGTCCATAATATCTTAAGTAGTTTATTTTGCTCACAAATAGACTCCAGCCAATAGATCAACATATACATAGAACAAAGTCACTCTTCCGTGAAAATGAAATTGCTGAGCACTTATAAAGTGACATTTAAGAGGTACTAAGAGTCCTACCTGAAAATAACTAACCACCTATAACCTCTAACCACCTCATCCTCTTGCCTGGGTCAGTGTTTCCTTCTGCATGGTCTGAAATACCTATTGTGGCTGTTTTGATGAACAAGGTATAAGTCACTCTTTGGAGCTATAAGAAAAGAACTGCTTCTAGAGGTTACAGATATCTCACACACACTGTAAGTTTACTTTTCAAGGCATTTTAATATAAATGTTCTTATGTGTATCTCCCAATAAGCTTGAAGAACATGGTAGTATTATCACAATGTTACAAAGGTGGAAACAGAGAGAGAAGCTAAAAAAGTTTGCCATTAATTTGCTGAGCAACCTATAAGTACCCAGTATGATCTCCAGAGGGACTTAAAATAGAAGACCTAAATTTAAAAAAGCTAACAATTTAGCTTTGCTTCCTTGGAAGTTAGGAATTGCATTTAGAATTTCAAGATGTGTTGCATTAGTTACCTTGAAAAGTACAGAGAACCAACTATTGAGATCAGGAAACCAAACCCAGGTGAGTTTCAGAGGGGAGTTCAGATGAAGGAGGGTATCAATACATGATTCTGATGACGAAGATAGTCCACAATGAAGGTCTTCAGTAACCCAGAGCTATGACAGAGGAGTTGAGGGAGGGTGGACCCTGACTTCAGGGTCAGATCCCCAGTGCACCCAAGATAGCAAAGCCAACAGCAGACAGTGTGTCCTGGCACCTGCCCTGTATCTCACACAGCCCATGAGGTTATAAAAGCAAGTTCTAGGTACTGATTTATACAGAAACTGNATGACAGAGGAGTTGAGGGAGGGTGGACCCTGACTTCAGGGTCAGATCCCCAGTGTACCCAAAATAGCAAAGCCAACAGCAGACAGTGTGTCCTGGCACCTGCCCTGTATCTCACACAGCCCATGAGGTTATAAAAGCAAGTTCTAGGTACTGATTTATACAGAAACTGAAATCTCTGTCCCCTTTCTGACTAGAGGATCAGATAATGACTTATTAATCATCAGAAAAACTTCCCTGATACTGTCTGGTTGTCATGATTAGTCTTGCATATTCACTTGGCTAGATCACGGTACCCAGATACTTGATCAAACCCTCTGGATGTTTCAGTGAATGTGTTTTTTGGACAACAGCAACATTTAAATTGGTGGATTTTGTTAAAGCAGATTACTCTCCGNTAATCATCAGAAAAACTTCCCTGATACTGTCTGGTTGTCATGATTAGTCTTGCATATTCACTTGGCTAGATCACGGTACCCAGATACTTGATCAAACCCTCTGGATGTTTCAGTGAATGTGTTTTTTGGACAACAGCAACATTTAAATTGGTGGATTTTGTTAAAGCAGATTACTCTCCGTAAAGTAGGTCAACCTCATCTGGTGAGTTGAAGGCCTTAATAGATCAAAGACTGACCTCCCTCACCAAGAAGGAATTCTGCCAAAACACTGCCTTTGGACTCAGATTGCAGCTTTTTCCTGGTCTCCAGCCTGCCAGATTAAAGATATGGGACTTACCAAAGACCAAAAGCCTCCACAATCATGTAAGCCAATTTCCTTAAAACCAATCTCTTCATATATTTTTTAAATTTTTATTAATATTTATAGATTTATAGTCATGCACATCCTGTTCTGTTTCTCTGCAGAATATCAATTAATACACTGATACACACCTTTGTATGTTTCAGAGCAAAATGGCTGCTTTCTCTGAAACCACTAGGCTTTAATATGTTTAGAACACAAGACCTTCTGTTATGTTGAGAGGCAGTGTCATGCAAGGACCTAGCACATGGGCTCTGGCTGGTCTGAATCCTGTTTCCATCGTTTACTATGAATTGACAGCAATAACAACCTCTCTGGTCCTAAGCTGTTCTACCTGATAATAACAGCTTCGACCTCATAGAAATTGTAAGGCGAAACTTACATTCAAACTGATACATACAAAACATTTAGTACAGAGTTGAGAACTTAATAAACTCTCAATAATACTAGCTATGATGTTTCTTGCTCTCCATCTCTGGGGAATTCTTATTAAGTCAGGAATGAACAGGCCAAAGACTCAGAATCTGAAGAATTCCCTATTAAGCTGCTGCACAACATATTGTGTGATTTCCATGATGCCTCTGTTTCTCTGCTATAAAATGAAGTAAAACAGATGGGTTGTGAGTTGATGAGTCTATAAAGCCCTGTGAAGTCCTTAGATAAAAAGTACCCCCGAGCATTGCTATCACATGGCAGGCAATTGAGTGTTATTATAGGGCAGGTTTTATATTTTTAATATATTTAAAATGGTTTTTTGGTCAACAGGAGTGAGGTAAACAAAGTGGTGTTAGAACAGAAACTCAGAAACAGTGGTATAATCACGTCTTGGCTTGCGCTACCTCTTTATATGCGATTCACTGCCCAAAGAGTTTGAAAGATAAAAAACCTAATCTTTCTGGGGCTTACATTTCCTGGAATCTGACTCTGATAAACAAGGCCATGCCAAGTGTTTTCTGTGACTTGGATAAGCTCAACCATTTGTAAGTAAATCATAGAATATCTATTCACAGCTGTTCACTTTTTAATAAGCATCAAGCGAGAATCAGCATCTTTTCTCAACTGAGCCATTTTTAGAGTATTTCAGAATTCCATGGGCTTCCCTGGTGGCTCAGACAGTAAAGAAACTGCCTGCAATACAGGAGACCTGAGTTCAGTCCCTGGGTTGTGACGATCCTTTAGAGAAAGGAGTGGCTAGTCACTCTAGTATTCTTGCCTAGAAAATCTCATGGACAGAGGAGCCTGGTAGGCTAAAGTCCATGGAGTCTCAAAGAGTCAGCCACGACTGAGCAACTGACACTTTTACTTTCACTTTCCAAAATTCCATAATACTTCCAAGGATACCAAACCTAATCTGTGAATTGCAAAGATAACCTACTTTTAGTCACTAAAGGAAATATAAAAATAACCATATTATGCCCAATGTGTAATAGATATTTCCAGAGGTATCATGGTTTAGAACTACACCTGGATTTTAGTTCTGTTCCTAGCATTTATTAAGTATGTGACCTTGGCAAATCACTAACCTGTTTTTTGGTTTTTGTTTGTTTGCTTGTAAAATATAGTAATATACAATTTATAAGCTACTATGTGAAAAGAATCTAACCCAATGCCTGCTGCTGCTGCTGCTAAGTCGCTTCAGTCGTGTCCGACTCCGCGTGACCCTGTGGATGGCAGCCCACGAGGCTCCCCCATCCCTGGGATTCTCCAGGCAAGAATACTGGAGTGGGTTGCTGTTTCCTTCTCCAATGCGTGAAAGTGAAGATGCTCAGTCGTACCCAACTCTTAGCGACCCCATGAACTGCAGCCTACCAGGCTCCTTTGTCCATGGGATTTTCCAGGCAAGAGTACTGGAGTGGGTTGCCATTGCCTTCTCCACCCAATGCCTAACACATATTAAATATTTCTTCTCCTATGGCCCTGTGGTGAAAAATCAGATAACTTTGATGTGATCCAAGAGTCCTCAGTTTTTCACATCATTTTCTTGAGGGTTAAACTGAGTTCACATAATATAAGAGAGTTATAATTTTGGTTGCTGCCCCTAAACATCCTAGCAGAATTAACAGGATTCTCTGAAACTGTTTTTTTAACTCAAATTCTCCAGCTTAGAATTTTATGTAGTAATGAGAATCAATGGGACCAAAAGCAGAACCCAGATAGCCTACTGTTCTGGAGCCCACTGCTAAGGATTGCAGACCAGGGCCTGAGCCAAACAAACCCGCAGCCTTCTGGTTCCCTGGAGGCCGCCAGTAGCATACCTCTTCACGCAAGGATCTTTAATCTCTGAAGGGCTATAAAGGGACACTCACAGCCTCGCTCTTGTGTTAGTTATATATATATATATATATATATATCAAGTGTTCGCCATCAGACACCAATATCCGTTTTGCTTTTCTCATATAGAGTCATTATCTTTCTATGCTCATTAACTTTCTCTATCTTGAGATGTCTGACTCCTTTAAAAGAATAATGATAAATATTAGAAACAAGGTCATAAAAACCAACTACCAGGGAAATGCAAATCAGAATCACAAGTTAACACCAGATTTTTAGGATGGCATGTAGGCATACTTAGTCACTCAGGCACATCCAAGTGTTTGCAACTCTATGGACTGTAGCCCACCAGGCTCCTCTGTCCACGAAATTATCCCGGCAGGAATATGGGAGTGAGCTGCCATGCCCCCCTCCAGGGGATCCTCTCAACCTAGGGATCTAACCCAGGTCTCCCACATTGCAGGCAGATTCTTTACCATCTGATCCACCAGGGAAGCCCAAGAATTCTGGATTGGGTAGTCTACCCCTTCTCCAGG
>SJYX01022304.1:105819-125799 GCA_006410675.1 Oreotragus oreotragus | reverse complement strand
GAATTTTGTCAAAGACTTTTTCTGCATCTAATAAGATTCTCATATGGTTTTTATCTATCAATTGGTTAATATGGTGTATCGCATTGATTGATTTGCATATGTTGAAGAATCCTTGCATCCCTGGAATAAACCCAACTTGATCATGGTGTATGAGCTTTTTGATGTGTTTGTTGAGGATTTTTGCATCTATATTCATCAGTTATATTGACCTGTAGTTTTCTTTTTGTGTGTTGTCTTCATCTGGTTTTGGTATCAGGGCCTCATAGAATGAGTTTGGATTGTTCCTCCCTCTGAAATTTTTTGAAAGTGTTTTTGAAGGATAGACATTAGGTCTTCTTTAAATGTTTGATAGAATTCTCTTATGAGGCCATCTGGTCCCAGGCTTTTGTTTTTTGGGAGATTTTTGGTCACAGCTTCACATTCAGTGCTTGTAATTGGGTTGGTCATAATTTCTGTTTCTTCCTGGTTCAGTCTTGGAAGATGGGACTTTTCTAAGAATCTGGCCATTTCTTCCAAGTTATCTATTTTATTGCCATATGGTTGTTCATAATAGTCTCTTATAACCCTTTGTATTTCTGCATGTCTATTGTAACATCTCCTTTTCATTTCTAATTTTGTTGATTTGATTCTTCTTTTTTTCTTGATGAGTCTGGCTAAAGGTTTGTTAACTTTGTTTATCTTCTCAAAGAACCAGCTTTTAGTTGTATTAATCTTTACTACTGTTTCTTTCTTTTTCAGTTATTTCTGCTTGGATCATTATGATTCTTTCCTTCTACTAATTCTGGGGATTTTTTGTCCTTCTTTTTCCAGCTGTTTTAGGTGTAAAGTTAGGTTGTCTATTCAATGTTTTTCTTGTTTCATGAGGTAGGATTGTATTGCTATAAACTTCCCTCTTAGAACTGCTTTTTCTGCATCCCATAGGTTTTGACTGTCATTTGTTTCTAGAAATTTTTTGATTTCCCTTTTGATTTCTTCAGGAACCTGTTGGTTATTTAGAAATGTGTTATTTAATCTCCATGTCTTTGTGTTTCTTACAGTTTTTTTCCTTTCAGTTGATATCTAATCTCATAGCATTGTGGTCAAAGAAGATGCTTGATAAGATTTCAATTTTCTTAAATTTACTGAGGTTTGATTTGTGACCCAAAATGGGGTCTATCCTGGAGAATGTTGCATGTGCACTTGAGAAGAAGGTGTACTCTTCTGCATTTGGATGAAATTTCCTGAAGATATCAATGAGATCCATCCCATGTATCATTTAAGACTTGTTTTTCCTTATTAATTTTCTGTTTTGACGATCTGTCCATTGGTGTGAGTGGGGTGTTAAAGTTTCCTACTATATTGTGTTATTGTCAATTTCTCCTTTCATGTATGTTAGTGTTTGTGTTATGTATTGAGGTGCTCCTAAGTTGGGTGCATAGATATTTACAATTGTTATGTCTTCCTCTTGGATTGGTCCCTTGATCATTATGTAGTGTCCTTCCTTATCTCTTGTAATTTTCTTTAATTAAAGTCTCTCTTGTCTGACATGAGGATTGCTACTCCAGCTTTCTTCTGCTTCCCATTTGCATGGAATATGTTTTTCAATCCTCTCACTTTCAGTCTATATGTGTCTTGAGGTCTGAAGTGGGTTTCTTATAGACAGCATATATATGGGTCTTGTTTTTGTATCCATTCAGCCAGTCTTTGTCTTTTGGTTGGAGCATTCAATCTATTTACATTTAAAGTAGTTATTGATATATATGTTCCTATTGCTATTTTCATAACTGTTTGGGGTTGACTTTGTAGATCTTTTTTTTTTTTCTGTTGTATTTCTTGACTATATAAGCCCCTTTAACATTTGTTGTAAAGCTGATTTGGTGGTACTGAATTCTCTTAACTTTTACTTGTCTGAAAAGCTTTTTATTTCTCTATCAATTTTGAATGAGATCCTTCCCAGGTACAGTAATCTTGGTTGTAGATTTTTTTCCCTTTCAGTACTTTAAATTTATGTGTCTTGAGGTCTGAAGTGGGTTTCTTATAGACAGCATATATATGGGTCTTGTTTTTGTATCCATTCAGCCAGTCTTTGTCTTTTGGTTGGAGCATTCAATCTATTTACATTTAAAGTAGTTATTGATATATATGTTCCTATTGCTATTTTCATAACTGTTTGGGGTTGACTTTGTAGATCTTTTTTTTTTTTCTGTTGTATTTCTTGACTATATAAGCCCCTTTAACATTTGTTGTAAAGCTGATTTGGTGGTACTGAATTCTCTTAACTTTTACTTGTCTGAAAAGCTTTTTATTTCTCTATCAATTTTGAATGAGATCCTTCCCAGGTACAGTAATCTTGGTTGTAGATTTTTCCTTTTCAATACTTTAAATATATCCTGCCATTACCTTCTGGCCTGCAGAGTTTCTGCTGAAAGATCAGCTGTTAAGCACATGGGGTTTCCATTGTATGTTACTTGTTGCTTCTCCTTTGCTGCTTTTAATATTCTTTCTTTGTGTTTAGTCTTTGGCAATTTGATTAGTATGTGTCTTGCATTTTGTATGGGACTCTTTGTGCCTCTTGGACTTGATTGACTATTTCCTTTTCCATGTTGGAGAAATTTTCAAATACAATCTCTTCAAAATTTTTTTCTTACCCTTTCTTTTTCTCTTTTTCCTCAGAGACCCCTATAATTTGAATGTTGGTACATTTGATATGGTCCCAGAGGTCTCTGAGACTGTCCTGAATTCTTTTCATTCTTTTTACTTTATTCTGTTCTTCAGAAGTTATTTCTACCATTTTATCTTCCAGCTCACTGATTTGTTCATCTGCTTCAGATATTCTGCTGTTGATTCCTTCTAGAGTATTTTTTGGAGAAGGCAATAGCACCCCACTCCAGTACTCTTGCCTGGAAAATCCCGTGGACAAAGGAGCCTGGAATGCTGCAGTCCATGGGGTCTCTAAGAGTCGGCACGATTGAGCGACTTCTCTTTCACTTTTCACTTTCATGCATTGGAGAAGGAAATGGCAACCACTCCGGTGTTCTTGCCTGGAGAATCCCAGGGACGGCGGAGCCTGGTGGGCTGCCATCTATGGGGTCGCACAGAGTCAGACAAAACTGAAGTGACTTAGCAGCAGCAGCAGAGTATTTTTAACTTCAGGAATTGTGTTGTTTGTCTCTGTATGTTTATTCTTTAATTTTTTTAGGTCTTTTTTAATTGATTGTTACATTTTCTCCATTATGTTTTCAATGTTTTTTTTTTTTTTTCTGAACTCTTTTTCAGGCAATTTGCATATTTCCTCTTCATTTATTTGGACTTCTGTGTTTCTACTTTGTTCCTTCATCTGTGTAGTTTTTCTCTGCCTTTTCATTATTTTTTTTTTAACTTATTGGGTTTGAGTTCTCCTTTTTCCAGCCTTCAAGGAAAGATTGAATTCTTTCTGTGAAGAAGGTAGAACTATTTCTTCCTTCTGGTTTCTGTCCTCCTAAGGTTGGTCAAGTGTTCTGTGTAAGCTTCATATAGGGTGAGATTTGTGCTGAGTTTTTGTTTGTTTGTTTGTTTGTTTTTCCTCTGATAGACAAGGCTGAATGAGGTGGTAAACCTGTCTGCTGATGATTGGGTTTGTATTTTTGTTTTTTGGTTGTACCAGGGTGCTACTGGTAGTTGGATGTGGCTTGGTCTTATATTCAGGTGGTTTTGTTTGTGTGAGTTCTCACTATGGGATACTCCCTAGAGTTAGTTCTCTGGTAGTCTAGGGTCTTGGAGTCAGTGCTCCCACTCCAAAGCCTTGGGGCTTGATCTCTGGTCAGGAACGAAGATTCCACAAGTGGTTTGTTATGGCATTAAGTGAGATTTAAACAAATATCCAAAAATGAGAAACCAAAGATGAATCCCAGACAAGTGGCAGTTACAAAATCAGGCAAATAATAATTAAAATAATGGAATATACACATATACATATATACCCATAAGCAAAATCAAAACAGTCCAACAAAAATAAAGTACAATGGATTGACCTGGCAAACAAAGGAAACCAAAAATATCTACCAGAACAAAACTAACTAAAGCACAAACTGGAAAACAAAACTAAAGCAAAGTGTCAGTTGGGAAATAAAGCAATGAAAATAAAACTAACAAATATGTTGAGAGGAAAAGAGAGAAAAGAAACAAAAAAATAGATATGCAAAGTTAAATATTTGAGGTCGATACAGATTTATATACATTAAAGATTAACTGCAAGGGAAAGAATAGTATGAAAAGCAAACCAAGGAATAAATGTAGGAAAAAATAGGTTTTAAAAATTAAAAGAGAGAAAAAAAGGGAAACTCCACATAACTGCAAAAGCCCAATGTAGAGATAGGTTTATAACAAAAATAAAAAATGTGACTGAGGGAAAAAAAAAAGCTCAAAAGCTTAATTGGATTTCATAGTGCCAATAAAATCAACAACTAGAGGAGGGGAAAAGGATAAAAGAAAAGAAAAATCCAAAAGATTCTACAGGACAAGTCAAAAAATAGGAATAGTAAATGTTTTTCTGGAGTCACTGCTGTCAGAGTCCTTTCCCTCGCTGGGAATCACAGTCCACCTCACTTCTCTAGGATGCCCTCCAATACTGTGCTGATCCCTGGACCTGCTGTGAGGGAAGCTCAGATTCTAATCTGGTCCTACTCCTGTATGTTCTTGCCCCCAATGTCCACAGCTATCAGAACTAGTGCATTTTCTTTTGTGAGAGTTCTCAATGACCTTTTATATATTCCACAGAGTCTGCCTAGTTGATTTTGTGGATTTAATCTGCAACTTATACAGCTGGTGAAAAGGTTTTGGGTCTTCTTCCTTAGCCACCCTGCCCCTGGGTTTCAATTGTGGTTTTATTTCCATCTCTGCATGTGGGTCGTCCACTGAGATTTGCTCCTGAGGCTGCCCTGGAGAACGTAGGTTTGCCCCTGTGAGGATCAGGTGTGGAGGTGGTGCAGCTGCTTGGGTCACAGGGGTTCTGGCAGCACCAGGTACTCGCGGGAGTTGGCAGCTGGGGAAGCAGGAAATCTAGTGCTCTAGAAGGGTATGGCAACCAGTATTGGCTAATACGCTCCAATATTCCTGCCTGGAGAACCCCCTCCCCAACAGAGAAGCCTGGCAGGCCAGTCTACAGGGTTGCATAGAGCTGGACACGACCAAAGTGACCCTGCACACACAGACACAAGACATTTTTTGCTTGTGGTAGCTCTGCCCCAGTGAAAGTTGAGCATGAAGGTGGCAGAGCTGCTTGGCATGTAGGGACCCTGGTGGCAAGTGTGCAAGGACGTGGACTGTCTCTGTTGCAGGAATTATGGCCCCATCAGAGTCTTTTTTCCTGCCTCTTGTGCCTGGCAATCAGAAGGCCTCCTGGTCCAGTCTTGCTCTCTAGCTCCACCCATTCAGGCACTTAGAGGGCCTGGGGTCCTTCTCTGTTGTTAGGTGCATCAGGCACACAGAGGGGCCCCCTGGCTGGGGTCCTACTGTGTAGATCGGCACATCAGACATTTAAAGGGGCACCCTGGGTGGGACCTTATTCAGTGCGTCAGTCACTTAAAGGAGAACCCTGGGTGGGGTCCTACTCTAGTTCAGTGCGTCAGGGGTTTGATGGGCCAGCCTCTCTCTTGTTCAGCTGCCTATGCTGACATGTGGGGAGAGAGGCTATGGTGATGGTTCCACCCCTATGCATGACTCAGCAGTATTGCCTTGCTTCCATGGCTGCCTGGCGTTCCTCTACAGGCATTTCCCCCCAGAATCTCCTCCTCACATCCCCTCGATCCCTCTCTCTGCAGTCAACAGCAGCCCTCGCTCTGGGGTTGCTCCACTATCCCTAAATCCCAGCTCCCAGACACTGTGCCTTCCAAGCACTCCTGTCCCAAGTATGTATGGCTGTGGCAAGGACTGTCTGATTCTCATTACATTTAGGCTGCCACAGATCAGCTGTTTCACTCTCAGCCTTAAATGTTTCTCCTCTGACTCAGACAACTGCCCTGATGTGGGGATCATACCCCCTGATTCAGTTCCCCTACCTGCCGAGGGCAGGCCCAGTCCTAACACTCCTGTTTTTCCCCCTAGTTCCTTCATCCTACAAGTTTTGAGTGATTATTATATATATTCTTTTCTACTGGTCAGGTACTCCTGTCCCCTCTCAGCTGGTGTTCTGCATATACTTCTTTGTCTGAAGGTGTATTCCTGACGTATCCATGGAGAAAAATGTACTCCATGTCCACCTGCTCCTTCACCATCTTATTTTCTCCCCCAAAATATAGGCAATTTTGACACATGCTACAGCATGGAGAAACTTGAAGACATGCAGAGTGAAATAAACCAGTCATTCAGTTCAGTCACAGTCGTGTCTGACTCTTTGTGACCCCATGGACTGCAGCACGCCAGGCTTCCCTGCCCATCAGCAAATCCTGGAGCTTGTTCAAATTCATGTCCATTAAGTTGGTGATACCATCCAGCCATCTCATCCTTTATCATCCCCTTCTCCTCCTGCCTTCAATCTTTCCCAGTGTCACAGTTTTTTCCAATGAGTCAGCTCTTTGCATCAGGTGGCCAAAGTATTGGAGTTTCAACTTCAGCATCAGTCCTTCCAATGAATATTCAGGACTAACTTCCTTTAGGATTGACTGGTTGGATCTCCTTGCTGTCCAAGGGACTCTCAAGAGTCTTTTCCAACACCACAGTTCAAAAGCATCAATTCTTCAGCACTCAGCTTTCTTTATAGTCCAACTCTCACAACCATACATGACTCCTGGAAAAACAACAGCTTTAACTAACAGACCTTTGTTGGCAAAGTAATGTCTCTGCTTTTAAATATGCTGTCTAGATTGGTCATAACTTTTCTTCCAAATATCAAGTGTCTTTTAATTTCATGGCTGCAGTCACCATCTGCAGTGATTTTGGAGCCCCCCAAAATAAAGTCTGTCACTGATTCTGTTGTTTGCCCATCTATTTCTGATGAAGTGATGGGACCGGATGANGTTTGTTTGTTTGTTTGTTTTTCCTCTGATAGACAAGGCTGAATGAGGTGGTAAACCTGTCTGCTGATGATTGGGTTTGTATTTTTGTTTTTTGGTTGTACCAGGGTGCTACTGGTAGTTGGATGTGGCTTGGTCTTATATTCAGGTGGTTTTGTTTGTGTGAGTTCTCACTATGGGATACTCCCTAGAGTTAGTTCTCTGGTAGTCTAGGGTCTTGGAGTCAGTGCTCCCACTCCAAAGCCTTGGGGCTTGATCTCTGGTCAGGAACGAAGATTCCACAAGTGGTTTGTTATGGCATTAAGTGAGATTTAAACAAATATCCAAAAATGAGAAACTAAAGATGAATCCCAGACAAGTGGCAGTTACAAAATCAGGCAAATAATAATTAAAATAATGGAATATACACATATACATATATACCCATAAGCAAAATCAAAACAGTCCAACAAAAATAAAGTACAATGGATTGACCTGGCAAACAAAGGAAACCAAAAATATCTACCAGAACAAAACTAACTAAAGCACAAACTGGAAAACAAAACTAAAGCAAAGTGTCAGTTGGGAAATAAAGCAATGAAAATAAAACTAACAAATATGTTGAGAGGAAAAGAGAGAAAAGGAACAAAAAAATAGATATGCAAAGTTAAATATTTGAGGTCGATACAGATTTATATACATTAAAGATTAACTGCAAGGGAAAGAATAGTATGAAAAGCAAACCAAGGAATAAATGTAGAAAAAAATAGGTTTTAAAAATTAAAAGAGAGAAAAAAAGGGAAACTCCACATAACTGCAAAAGCCCAATGTAGAGATAGGTTTATAACAAAAATAAAAAATGTGACTGAGGGAAAAAAAAAAGCTCAAAAGCTTAATTGGATTTCATAGTGCCAATAAAATCAACAACTAGAGGAGGGGAAAAGGATAAAAGAAAAGAAAAATCCAAAAGATTCTACAGGACAAGTCAAAAAATAGGAATAGTAAATGTTTTTCTGGAATCACTGCTGTCAGAGTCCTTTCCCTCGCTGGGAATCACAGTCCACCTCACTTCTCTAGGATGCCCTCCAATACTGTGCTGATCCCTGGACCTGCTGTGAGGGAAGCTCAGATTCTAATCTGGTCCTACTCCTGTATGTTCTTGCCCCCAATGTCCACAGCTATCAGAACTAGTGCATTTTCTTTTGTGAGAGTTCTCAATGACCTTTTATATATTCCACAGAGTCTGCCTAGTTGATTTTGTGGATTTAATCTGCAACTTATACAGCTGGTGAAAAGGTTTTGGGTCTTCTTCCTTAGCCACCCTGCCCCTGGGTTTCAATTGTGGTTTTATTTCCATCTCTGCATGTGGGTCGTCCACTGAGATTTGCTCCTGAGGCTGCCCTGGAGAACGTAGGTTTGCCCCTGTGAGGATCAGGTGTGGAGGTGGTGCAGCTGCTTGGGTCACAGGGGTTCTGGCAGCACCAGGTACTCGCGGGAGTTGGCAGCTGGGGAAGCAGGAAATCTAGTGCTCTAGAAGGGTATGGCAACCAGTATTGGCTAATACGCTCCAATATTCCTGCCTGGAGAACCCCCTCCCCAACAGAGAAGCCTGGCAGGCCAGTCTACAGGGTTGCATAGAGCTGGACACGACCAAAGTGACCCTGCACACACAGACACAAGACATTTTTTGCTTGTGGTAGCTCTGCCCCAGTGAAAGTTGAGCATGAAGGTGGCAGAGCTGCTTGGCATGTAGGGACCCTGGTGGCAAGTGTGCAAGGACGTGGACTGTCTCTGTTGCAGGAATTATGGCCCCATCAGAGTCTTTTTTCCTGCCTCTTGTGCCTGGCAATCAGAAGGCCTCCTGGTCCAGTCTTGCTCTCTAGCTCCACCCATTCAGGCACTTAGAGGGCCTGGGGTCCTTCTCTGTTGTTAGGTGCATCAGGCACACAGAGGGGCCCCCTGGCTGGGGTCCTACTGTGTAGATCGGCACATCAGACATTTAAAGGGGCACCCTGGGTGGGACCTTATTCAGTGCGTCAGTCACTTAAAGGAGAACCCTGGGTGGGGTCCTACTCTAGTTCAGTGCGTCAGGGGTTTGATGGGCCAGCCTCTCTCTTGTTCAGCTGCCTATGCTGACATGTGGGGAGAGAGGCTATGGTGATGGTTCCACCCCTATGCATGACTCAGCAGTATTGCCTTGCTTCCATGGCTGCCTGGCGTTCCTCTACAGGCATTTCCCCCCAGAATCTCCTCCTCACATCCCCTCGATCCCTCTCTCTGCAGTCAACAGCAGCCCTCGCTCTGGGGTTGCTCCACTATCCCTAAATCCCAGCTCCCAGACACTGTGCCTTCCAAGCACTCCTGTCCCAAGTATGTATGGCTGTGGCAAGGACTGTCTGATTCTCATTACATTTAGGCTGCCACAGATCAGCTGTTTCACTCTCAGCCTTAAATGTTTCTCCTCTGACTCAGACAACTGCCCTGATGTGGGGATCATACCCCCTGATTCAGTTCCCCTACCTGCCGAGGGCAGGCCCAGTCCTAACACTCCTGTTTTTCCCCCTAGTTCCTTCATCCTACAAGTTTTGAGTGATTATTATATATATTCTTTTCTACTGGTCAGGTACTCCTGTCCCCTCTCAGCTGGTGTTCTGCATATACTTCTTTGTCTGAAGGTGTATTCCTGACGTATCCATGGAGAAAAATGTACTCCATGTCCACCTGCTCCTTCACCATCTTATTTTCTCCCCCAAAATATAGGCAATTTTGACACATGCTACAGCATGGAGAAACTTGAAGACATGCAGAGTGAAATAAACCAGTCATTCAGTTCAGTCACAGTCGTGTCTGACTCTTTGTGACCCCATGGACTGCAGCACGCCAGGCTTCCCTGCCCATCAGCAAATCCTGGAGCTTGTTCAAATTCATGTCCATTAAGTTGGTGATACCATCCAGCCATCTCATCCTTTATCATCCCCTTCTCCTCCTGCCTTCAATCTTTCCCAGTGTCACAGTTTTTTCCAATGAGTCAGCTCTTTGCATCAGGTGGCCAAAGTATTGGAGTTTCAACTTCAGCATCAGTCCTTCCAATGAATATTCAGGACTAACTTCCTTTAGGATTGACTGGTTGGATCTCCTTGCTGTCCAAGGGACTCTCAAGAGTCTTTTCCAACACCACAGTTCAAAAGCATCAATTCTTCAGCACTCAGCTTTCTTTATAGTCCAACTCTCACAACCATACATGACTCCTGGAAAAACAACAGCTTTAACTAACAGACCTTTGTTGGCAAAGTAATGTCTCTGCTTTTAAATATGCTGTCTAGATTGGTCATAACTTTTCTTCCAAATATCAAGTGTCTTTTAATTTCATGGCTGCAGTCACCATCTGCAGTGATTTTGGAGCCCCCCAAAATAAAGTCTGTCACTGATTCTGTTGTTTGCCCATCTATTTCTGATGAAGTGATGGGACCGGATGACATGATCTTCGTTTTTTGAATGTTGATTTTAAGCCAGCTTTTTCATTCTCCTTTTTCACTTTCATCAAGAGGCTCTTTAGTTCTTCTTTACTTTCTACCTTAAGGGTGGTGTCACCTATGTATCTGAGGCTACTGATATTTCTTCCAGCTTGTGCTTCATCCAGCTGGGCATTTTGCATGATGTACTCTGCATATAAGTTAAAAAAGCAGATTGACACTATACAGCCTTAACGTACTTCTTTCTCAGTTTGGAACTAGTCTGTTGTTGCATGTCCAGTTCTAACTGTTGTTTCTTGACCAGCATACAGATTTCTTAGGAGGCAGGTAAGATGGTCTGGTATTCTCATCTCTTCAAGAATTTTCCACAGTTGGTTATGGTCCACACAGTCAGGGAATCTGGTGTAGTTAATAAAGCAGAAGGAGATGCTTTTCTGGAATTCTCTTGCTTTTTATATGATCCAGTGGATGTTGGAAATTTGATCTCTGGTTCCTCTGCCTTTTCTAAATCCAGCTTGACCATCTGGATGTTCTTGGTTCACAGACTGTTGAAGTCTGGCTTGGAGAATTTTGAGCATTACTTTGCTAGCATGTGAAATGAGTACCATTGTGCTGTAGTTTGAACATTCTTTGACATTGCCTTTCTTTGGGATTGGAATGAAAACTGACCTTTTCCAGTCCTGTGGTCACTGTTGAATTTTCCAAATTTGTTGGCATATTGAGTGCAGCACTTTCACAGCATCATCTTTTAGAATTTGCAATAGCTCAACTGGAATTCCATCACTTCCGCTAGCTTTGTTCATAGTGATGCTTCCTAAGGCCCACTTGACTTCACATTCCAGGTTGTCTGGCTCTAGGTGAGTGATCATACCATCTTGGTTATCTGGCTCATGAAGATCTTTTTTGTATAGTGCTTCTGTGTATTCCCTGATGGTAAAGAATCAGCTTGCAGTGTGGGAGACCTGGGTCCGATCCCTGGGTTGGGAAGATCCCCTGGAGAAAGAAATGGCAACCCACTCCAGTATCCTTGCCTGGAAAACTCCATGGACTGAGGAGCCTGGCAGGCGATAGTCCGTGGGGTCACAAAGAATTGGACATGACTGAGTGACTTAACTTTCTTTCTTTCTTCTTTTCTGTGTATTCTTGTCACCTCTTCTTAGTATCTTCTGCTTCTGTTAGATCCATATGTTTTCTGTCCTGTATTGTGCCATTTCTGCATGAAATGTTCCCTTGGTATCACTACGTTTCTTGAAGAGATCTCTAGTCTTTCCCATTCTATTGTTTTCCTCTGTTTCTTTGCATTGATCATTGAGGAAGGCTTTCTTAAGTCTCCTTGCTGTTCTTTGGAATTCTACATTCAGATGGGTACATCTTTTCTTTTCTCCTTTGCCTTTAGCTTCTCTTATTTTCTCAGCTATTTGCAAAGCCTCCTCAGACAACCATTTTGCCTTTTTTGCATTTCTTTATCTTGGGGATGGTCTTGATCACTGCCTCCTGTATAATGTCATGAAGCTCTGTCCATAGTTCTTCAGGCACTCTGTCTATTAGGTTTAATCCCTTGAATTTATTTGTCACTTCCACTGTATAACTGTAAGGGATTTGATTTAGGTCATACCTGAATAGGTTCATATCTGAAGTCAAGTGGGCCTTAGGAAGCATCACTACAAACAAAGCTAGTGGAGGTGATGGAATTCCAATTGAGCTATTTCAAATCCTGAAAGATGATGCTGTGAAAGTGCTGCACTCAATATGCCAGCAAATTTGGGAAATTTAGCAATGGCCACAGGACTGGTAAAGGTCAGTTTTCATTCCATCCCAAAGAAAGGCAATGCCAAAGAATGCTCAAACTACTGCACAATTGCACTCATCTCACACGCTAGTAAAGTAATGCTCAAAATTCTCCAAGCCAGGCTTCAGCAAAACGTGAACCGTGAACTTCCACAGGTTCAAGCTTGCATTAGAAAAAGCAGAGGAACCAGAGATCAAATTGCCAACATCCGCTGGATCATGGAAAAAGCAAGAGAGTTGCAGAAAAATATCTACTTCTGCTTTATTGACTATGCCAAAGCATTTGAATGTGTGGATCACAAGAATCTATGGACAATTCTGAAAGAGATGGGAATACCAGACCACCTGACCTACCTCTTGAGAAACCTATATGCAGGTCAGGAAGCAACAGTTAGAACTGGACATGGAACAACAGACTGGCTCCAAATAGGAAAAGGAGTACGTCAAGGCTGTATATTGTCACCCTGCTTGTTTAACTTCTATGCCNTTTATTGACTATGCCAAAGCATTTGAATGTGTGGATCACAAGAATCTATGGACAATTCTGAAAGAGATGGGAATACCAGACCACCTGACCTACCTCTTGAGAAACCTATATGCAGGTCAGGAAGCAACAGTTAGAACGGAACATGGAACAACAGACTGGTTCCAAACAGGAAAAGGAGTACGTCAAGGCTGTATATTGTCACTCTGCTTATTTAACTTCTATGCAGAGTACATCATGAGAAACACTGGACTGGAAGAAACACAAGCTGGAATCAAGATTGCCGGGAGAAGTATCAATAACCTCAGATATGCAGATGATCCCACTCTTATGCAGAAAGTGAAGAAGAGCTAAAGAGCCTCTTGATTAAAGTGAAAGAGGAGAGTGAAAAAGTTGGCTTAAAGCTCAACATCCAGAAAACTAAGATTATGGCATCCAGTCCCATCGCTTCATGACAAATAGATGGGGAAACAGTGGAAACTGTGGCTGACTTTATTTTGGGGGGCTCTAAAATCACTGCAGATGGTGATTGCAGCCATGAAATTATAAGATGCTTACTCCTTGGAAGCAAAGTTATGACCAACCTACACTGCATATTAAAAAGCAGACACATTACTTTGTCAACAGAGGTCCATCTAGTCAAGGTTATGGGTTTTCCAGTAGTCATGTATGGATGTGAGAGTTGGACTATAAAGAAAGCTGAGTGCCAAAGAATTGATGCTTTGAACTGTGGTGTTGGAGAAAACTCTTGAGAGTCACTTGGACTGCAAGGAGATCTAACCAGTCCATCCTAAAGGAGATCAGTCCTGGATGTTCATTGGAAGGACTGATGTTGAAGCTGAAACTCCAGTACTTTGGCCACCTGGTGCGAAGAGCTGACTCACTGGAAAAGACCCTGATGCTGGGAAAGATTGAAGGCAGGAGGAGAAGGGGATGACAGAGGATGAGATGGTTGGATGACATCACCAACTCAATGGACATGAGTTTGGACAAACTGTGGGAGTAGGTGATGGACAGGGAGGCCTGGTGTGCTGCAGTTCATGGGGTCACAAAGAGTCAGACACGACTATGCGACTAACTGAACTGAACTAATCATCTAGTGGTTTTACCTACTTTCTTCAATTTAAGTCTGAATTTAACAATTAAGGAATTCGTGATCTGAGCCAGTCATCTCCCAGTCTTGTTTTTGCTGACTCTATAGAGCTTCTCCATCTTCGGCTGCAAAAAATCATACTGATTTCAGTATTGACCATCTGGTGATGTCCGTGTGTAGAGTCATCTCTTGTGTCATTGGAAGAGAATGTTTGCCGTGACCAGTGCATTCTCTTGGCACAACTCTGTTAGCCTTTGCCCTGCTTCATTTTTTACTCCAAGGCCAAACTTGGCCTGTTAACTCCAGGTGTCTCTTGACTTCCTGCTTTTTCAGACCTATCATAAAAGGACAGATACTGTATGATGCTACTCATAAGGTATTTAAAGTAGTAAATATCAGGGACAAAAATTGGAATGGTGGTTGGAAGGGGCTAGGAGAGGGAAAACCAATAATCATTATATAAAGGGTGCAGAGTTTTAGTTCTGCAAGGTGAAAAAGGTTCTGGAAATGAACAGTGTTAATGGTTGTACAACATGAATGTACTTAATGCTACCAAACTGTACACTTAAAATGGTAAATTTTATGTTATATATTTTATCACAATTTCTTTAAGACATTAATTCATTTAAAATAATTTTTTGAAAAATTAACCTACCAAGAACTATGAAAGAGTATAGGGAGTACTTTTTAACAAAATAGTAGATTTTAACTTCTAGGAGAAATGAGTATTCTGTCCTTTGTTTGGACAAATGTGTGGGTATATACACAGTGTGACAATATACATTGCCTTTCTATTATTTTTCTGTTTTATTTTTAAAAAGAGGACCAGACCATTTTCTCAGCTTAATGATAAGTGGGCAATGATCATTTTAGTAGTTGCCTTTAGATCCTAAAATTTCCTTTGCCTCTTTTTTCCATTCAAAGAACCTCTCTGGAAAGATATAAAACCCATTCATAGTAGGGGAAAATAACTCACCATAGCTTAATGTGAGTGACACTCCCCCGCCTGGCAATAGAGGGGTAGACTTCAGCTAGCCTGAAAGAATTTAGCTAAAGGAATAGCATACTTAGATTGTAATCTGAGCCTCCAGCCCGAGGATGAGAACGAGTGCAAGGGGTTTAATTTCATAAGGCACTTGACATCACACCATGTCACTATTCAGTTATGGCTGGTCAGGCTCTGAGTCATGGAAACTTTCTTTTAATGCTGTATCAATTGTATACCCTTAGTAAATTGAGATTAGGAACAATGTGATTTACATGCTTTTCCAAATTAGACCACATTTAGTTCACTCACCAATTATATGCCAGCTATGTGACCAACCGTCTATGGGGTCACACAGAGTCGGACACGACTGAAGTGACTTAGCAGCAGCAGCATGTGACCAAAACTATAATAGGCTGTAGACATTCAAAAATGATGCAACATAGAAACTTGTCCAAAAAGAACAGGAAAATTAGTCTTAACGTGAGATTGTTAATAATTCTATATATAAATTACCCCTTTCCCCCCCCTCTGCCAGGGCTGGCTTGGGTGAGCCTCATAGTATTATTGCGCATGCTTTTATTATAGTATTTATTGACTCATATTTAAATTACATGTGCTCATGTCTGTCTTTTCCACTATACTATGGGTATGAAGTGCATCAAAACATAATATGTTAGATTTGCACGATAGAATGATCCTTCATATTTTCTGGTAACTCTGTCTCATTATCCATTGTTGTGGAACAAATGACCTTAAAATTTAATGGCTTAAAGCAAGAATTTATTTTTCATGATCCTGTGAGTCAAGAATTTGGCATGGCTTAGCTGTTTTGTTCTGCTTCACATGATGTCAGTTAGGGTTCCTAATGTACCTGCATTTAGCTGGAAACTGGGCCAGAGCTGGAGCGTCCAGAGGTGCGCCCTCCTTCCCCAGGGCCTCTCTGGCTGTGGTCACTCGTCATTCATTAGTCTAGCCTAGATGTCCTTGTGACATGGTGGCTGGACTCCAAGAAAAAGAAAGTAAAAGTTGCCAGAGCTCTTAAGACCTTGGCTCAGAAGTCCCAGGATATTCTTCCTACAACATCCTACTGGTAAGATTCAAGAGAGGGGAAATAAACTCAGCTTCTTGATGTAAGAGGCAGCACGAGCATATAAGAATGGGAGGAATTGTAGCCTGCTGTATTTGGAGGCTATGTGCCACAATAACATTTTTAAAACTCTCTTAATTACTATAAATACCTAGAAATACATAGTCATATATAAGAAACGTATATTAAATAATGATCTGAACTCTCTACAAAGTATTGAAACCCTAGAGGCCAAAAATAAAGGAAGGTACTGAAAAGTACTGTAATGATTCTAGTGCCATAGGGGAAAGGAATAATCAGTCCCAGCAACATGGAGCTTGGATCTGATAACAACATGAACATAGGAGATAATGTTTGAGTTTCATCAAGGTAGGGAGTTGCAAGTGAGATCCCACAGAAAGCTGTGATTCCTGAAGGGCTTCACTCTCAGGATAGACCGGAAGATACCATCCAAGAGGATGGCAAAGTGGGTTTATTGTCTCTTCCTAGTATCTCCAAGGGATAAAATCTCTCCCAAGAGTTTTTAACTTCAGGCCAGCCCTAATATGAATTTGGGGTTAAACACATATTCTCTGTAATGTTCAGACACCCAGACAAGGAGTGCGAAAAACAAAGTGGTCCCTACCCAGTAACATCCTGAGGAATTTGGCATTAAAAGTTATAAAACCCCCACTATAAAAGGAAAAGTAAATAAACCAAGTTATATAAAATTCTTGCAGTTAAGGTTTTGTGGTATAGATCACAATCCAAATTTATAAACAGAGTAACAGCAGACCCTGAGTGAGATTCAGCAAACAAATATAAGGATAGGTAGAGACTTAAACACCCTTGAAAAGATAGACTTTTTGGATACAGAAAACAGAAGAAAAGGAGTCGAAATAAGAGAAGACTGAATGGATAAGTTACATAACAAATTAGACACAGTTGAATACAAAGCTAGTTAACTAGAAGATAGATTTCAGGACATTTCCTAGAGTATAGTATAGAGATATCGGGGAAGGCAATGGCACCCCACCCCAGTACTCTTGCCTGGAAAATCCAATGGACGGAGTAGCCTGGTGGGCTGCAGTCCATGGGGTCGCTAACAGTCAGACAGACTGAGCGACTTCACTTTCACTTTTCTCTTTCATGCATTGGAGAAGGAAATGGCAACCCACTCCAGTGTTCTTGCCTGCAGAATCCCAGGGACGGGGGAGCCTGGTGGGTTGCCGTCTATGGGGTCACACAGAGTCGGACACGACTGAAGTGACTTAGCAGCAGCAGCAGCAGTATAGAGATATAAAGAATTTGAAATGTGAAAAAAACATTTATACTTGTGGAATAGGATGAAAAATGTCAACATACATCTAAGAAGGGTTCCAAAGGAAAGCTGTGGGAGATAGGAAAGAAACAATATTTGAAGAGCTAAGGACAGAATTTGCAGAATTGATGAAAAGTTTGTCTTCAGATTGAAAAAGCCCAGCAAGTTCTGAATAAGTAAATATAAAACCCACTTGATTACAGTCCTTAGAATGGCTAAAATTTAAAAGACTGACAGTATCAAATATTGACAAGGATGTGGAGTAACTCAAAGCCTCAAACAAAATGAAAAGACAAAGACAGAAGATACTTGCAGTGCATACACCTAACAAAAAAAACCTTATCAATTCCTACAAACCAATAAGTTTACAAAAAAGCAATGCCACTGAACAGGTAGTTTAGAGAAAATAACACTTGAATGATACATAAGCATAAGAAAAGAAGGTATATATTTCTTAATAATCAGAGAAAATAGTTAAAATGACAATAATATACACTTTGACAAAAAGAAATGTAATTACACCTAACAAAAAAAACCTTATCAATTCCTACAAACCAATAAGTTTACAAAAAAGCAATGCCACTGAACAGGTAGTTTAGAGAAAATAACACTTGAATGATACATAAGCATAAGAAAAGAAGGTATATATTTCTTAATAATCAGAGAAAATAGTTAAAATGACAATAATATACACTTTGACAAAAAGAAATGTAACTTGACAATTCTGCTTATAAACAGAAATGTTGAGGAAAGGAGTGAAAAGTGCTAGAGAAAAACGTATCAGTGCAATTACTTTAGAGAGCAATTTGGCAACATGGGGTAAAGTGAAACATTTAGTTCTATTTTTAGGACTATGCTTTGGAAAAATTCTTAAATTTGCACAAGAAAATATGGGTCAGAATATAAGAACTGTCATATCACTGCTACTGCTGCTAAGTTGCTTCAGTCATGTCCGACCGTGCGACCCCATAGACGGCAGCCCACCAGGCTCCCCATCCCTGGGAGTCTCCAAGCAAGAACACTGGAGTGGGTTGCCATTTCCTTCTCCAATGCATGAAAGTGAAAAGTCAAAGCGAAGTCGGTCAGTCATGTCTGACTCTTCGCGACCCCATGGACTGCAGCCCACCAGGTTCCCCTGTCCATGGGACCTTCCAGGCAAGAGTACTGGAGCGGGGTGCCATTGCCTTCTCCAGATCACTACTGAAAGTGAAAAATAACCTGAATATGATCATAAATTCTGGATAACCAAATTTTGGTACATTCAGATAATGAAATGCTAAGTGACAAATATTGAAATGCTGAAATAAATGACTGAAAGGGAAGCTTTGATATGATTAAAAAAATACAATAGTCAATGAAATAAAGTTGAATATGTACAGTATGATAACATCTATGTATAACTTTTTAATTTATGTTAGTATGTTATGGCCACTTGATGCAAAGAGTTGACTCATTGGAAAAGACCTTGATTCTGGGAAAGCATGAGGGCAGCAGGAGAAGGAGGTGACAGGATGAGATGGTTGGCTAGGGTCATCGACTCCACAGACATAAGTTTGAGCAAGCTCCAAGAAATAGTGACGGTCAGGGAACCGTGGCATGCTGTAGTCCATGGGGCCACATGCACTGTGGACACGACTGAGCAACTGAACAACAATACTGCGCTATAGATAAGATCCATTTACAATAAACATATGAAAAGCAAAACAGGAAGGATACGCACCAAACGTAGTGATCATTGGCAGGGGTGGGGGGGCAGGTGGAATGGACAGGACTAGGGTAGAAGGAAGTACACAAGTGACTACCACCGTATTTGCAAAGCTTTATTTCTTTTTTAAAATAGCAAATTTGACAAGATTTAGCAAAGCTTGATGGGTATATAGGTTATACTATAAACTGCTTTAGAATTCTTCAATGTTTGAACTGAATCATGAATTTTATATTTTTCTGAGATAAATTCTTCTGGCAGTCTAGGGGATATTTGGGAAGGGACGAGTCTGGAGGCAGGGAGAAAGCTAAGGAAGACCTGAATTATGCTAGGGCATTGAAAATGGAGAGCAGATCCTGGATGCAAGAGACGATTAAAAGCTGGTTTCACCAAAATTGTTCATTGCAGCCCTATTTACAATAGCTAGAACACGGAAGCAACTAGATGACCATCAACAGATGCATGGATAAAGAACTCGTGGTACATATACATAATGGAATATTACTCGGTCATAAAAAGGAACTCATTCAAGTCGGTTCCCATGAGGTGGATGAACCTAGAACCTGTTATACAGAGTGAAGTAAGTCAGAAAGAGAAAGGTAAATATCATATTCTAATGCATATATAAGGAATTTAGAAAAATGGTACTAAAAAATGTATTTACAGGGCAACAATGGAGAAACAGACATAAACAATAGACTTATGGACCTGGAGAGAGGGGAGGAGACAGTGAGATGTATGGAAAGACTAACATGGAAACTTATATTGTCATATTTAAAATAGCCAACAGGAACTTGTTATATGGCTCAGGAAACTCAAACGGGCTCTGTATCAACCTAGAGGGGTGGGATGGGGAGGGAAATGGGAGGGAGGTTCAAAAGGAAGGGGGTATATATATATATATCTAGGGCTGATTCATGTTGAGGTTTGACAAAAAACATTTTGTAAAGCAATTATCCTTCAATAAAAAGTTTTTAAGCTGGTTACAATATACTTGGTGACCAACTGAATATGAGAGTTGGAGAGACAGAGAGGATACTGGGATTGTGTTCAGTTCAGTTGCTCAGTTGTGTCCCGCTCTTTGTGACCCTGTGGACTGCAGCATGCCAGGCTTC
>SJYX01022304.1:21265-73475 GCA_006410675.1 Oreotragus oreotragus | reverse complement strand
GGTGTGGAGAAAAGGGAACCCTCTTACACTGTTGGTGGGAATGCAAACTACTACAGCCACTATGGAGAACAGTGTGGAGATTCTTTAAAAACTGGAAATAGAACTGCCTTATGACCCAGCAATCCCACTGCTGGGCATACACATGGAGGAAACCAGAATTGAAAGAGACACGTGTACACCAGTGTTCATCACAGCACTGTTTATAATAGCCAGGACATGGAAGCAACCTAGATGTCCATCAGCAGATGAACGGTACATATACACAATGGAGTATTACTCAGCCATTAAAAAGAATACATTTGAATCAGTTCTAATGAGGTGGATGAAACTGGAGCCTATTATACAGAGTGAAGTAAGCCAGAAAGAAAAACGCTAATACAGTATACTAACGCATATATATAGAATTTAGAAAGATGGTAACAATAACCCTATGCGAGACAGCAAAAGAGACACAGATGTATAGAACAGTCTTTTGGATTCTGTGGGAGAGGGAGAGGGTGGGATGATTTGGGAGAATGGCGTTGAAACATGTATAATATCGGATATGAAACGAATCACCAGTCTAGGTTCAATGCATGATACAGAATGCTTGGGGCTGGTGCACTAGGATGACCCAGAGGGATGGTATGGGGACAGAGGTGGGAGGGGGGTTCAGGATGGGGAATACAGGTACACCATCATGTTAATGTATGGAAAAACCAATACAATATTGTAATTAGCCTCCAATTAAATAAATTTACATTCAAAAAAAACCCACACAAAAAAGAAATCAAGAGGAGAAGAAGCTGGGCCAGCAAAAGACATTCAGAAACAGCAACAATTAAGGTGGAAGAAAACTCCAAGAACAAAGTATTTCCAGAAAGAAGTGGTGTTCATTTGTGGTAAGAGCCACTGAGAGATCAAATACCATGAACTCAGAGAAACAACCATTGAACCTGGCAAGATGGAAATTGTGATCTTGATATGAGTTACTCAGTGGAGTGGTGGGGAATTCAGTCTAAGAAGTTAGAATGGAATAGTAAGAAAGCAGAAACAGTAAGTATAGAAATCCTATGTTTTCTCTGGCTTTCATATCCCCCTACTTGAAGGTACAGACATATGTGCATCTTGTGTTTGAAATAAACTGTGTCCATAAGAAAGTCAGAGTCAGCTTATGTCAGCCATCTGGAATGATACCTTGTGCAACTTCTTTAGTAGATATTAAACTAGAAAAGAGTCTTGTTTAGAGTTCAAATATATAGGGTTTGGAAACTGAATGGAATCGTGTTTCTCTTATGAATGTCCTTTATTCAAAGTGCTGGAGTGTTTTTCCCAAATTTATTTCATTATTATTTTGTTTTTATTCAATACTTGATTCAATTAAAAGGTATATGTAATTGTGTTATTTATATGTTATAATTTATGAAGAAAATAAATACTCATGTGTCCTCCACCCAGTTTAAGAACTGTATGGTTATTAATATTTTTGCATCTATAATAACTATGAGATTCCCCCCTCTGTCATTATCCTAACTCACCCTCTCCCTACTGATGATTACTATCTCAAATTTAATTTTTCCCTTGATTAAAAAACTAGTTTTATAATGTACATATATATCCCTAAACAACATATTATTTAATCTTTAGTCGATCTCTATGGGATATAGGAGTGTTATAAGCCATTTTCCTTTGTAGAAATAGCAACTTAGATGACTATATGATTTACCCAAGGCCAAGAAAACCAACTGAAACCAGAGCCAAATATAGTTACTATTTCTTGATTCAGAACATGTGTACACGTGTGCTCAGTCGCTTCAATCATGTCCAACTCTTTGCCACCCTATGGACCATAGTCCCTCAGGCTCCTCTGTACAGGGGATTCTCCAGGCAAGAATATTGGAATGAGTTGTCATGCCTTCCTCCAGAGGATCTTCCCAACCCAGGGATCAAAGCTGTGTTTCCTGTGTCTCCTGCATTGCAGGCAGATTCTTTAGCACTGAGCTACCAGAGAAACTCAATTTAGAACATGTCATGTTAATACTCACAAGAGCTAGTACTGCAACAAAAAGTCACAGTGGAAGAGTCATTCTTTCCAGATTAGTCCAAACGCAACCTCAGAATCCTTTTACTCAATACATCAGGCATTCACTACTAATTTCTTAGAGTTTTAAAGAAATAGCTATATTTGATCAGATAATTCTGTTGAATAATAAGGAATACAGTTATTAACCCCATTCCTAAGAGTGAGCTTTCTAATTCATTTTAATATTGAAAATTATTTTTAATAACATTTAATGTAAATCAACTCATATTGCAAGACGAGAGTGATGTCTTTCTCTCATTTGAAAATCAGTAATAACATTTCACCTATGAGAATTTTTATGCCATAGTTTGCTAATGAAAGTAGTATTTCTATATTTTGTTGTAACAGAATTATACAGTTTCAATATTAAAAGTGAAAATATGCTATTCCTGCTCTGATAATATCTTCTTTTCATAGATGAGATTTCCTGACTTCAATTAGTAGATTTCACCACACCCAAGATTCTTTGACCTATCTATTCTTATTCCAAGAGATTTAGGCTTTAATTCAATAGTTCAGTTGATACATTCACCTTGAGGCAAATCTTCTCTATGTTGTGTATTAGATGTAGTATTGGGTTTCTACAACATTCCCAAATTGAAACTCCTGTTTTATCCCCCAACTCATGGGCATCCTTGTCTTACACATGGCCTCATCTCTTTCTTCTGAAAATAGAACCTACTTTCCTATGGATAACCCATTTTATATGATATCCGGAGGCCACATGACTTGTCCTGGCCAATGAAAAAAACTCTTGCCCCAGGAAAAAGTGATTGGATCAAAAATGATTAAGTGACCCAAGGTTGGTTAATCTAACCCAACATGAAGGCTTTTCTATTAATATAAGTGCTACCAAAAATATATATTGTCTTTCTTTGAGAGGTTTTAAACTCATAAGATATGTGTTGTAAAGTAGTTAACAGCTAGGACATAAGTTTTCTAATGCTGACATTTTGCCTGCCTTTGAGAGTCATTTGAGAGAAAATTTCCAAGAACTAGAAATATAGAACCTTTATAATATCATTGAAATTTCCTATCTTATCATGCCTAAAATTATTCCTGTTCTGTGGACTTTTAGCTAAATAACCTACAAGAATTTTTTCCTTCTATGGTTTGAGTGGAATTTCTTTTACTTTCACTGAAACAGCCATGGCTAATACATAAATTTGTACATGACAATAGAATGTGGCAGGCAATAGGCCTTAAATTAAGGAGTTGACTGAGTCCAGGTGGAATGATATGTGGTTGTGAAACAGTTGATTAAACTTGTGTGTGTTTTGTTTAGGGATATAAATCATGTGCTTACCCAGGCTGTAGCTTCTGGGACCTTTGTGAAAAAGATACCTGGGACTTCAGCTTCTGGCCACAATTAAATACCGTGCACTAGAATTGTCCTGTTGCCTCATATAACTGAAAAATAAGAACAACAACAAAAAGAAAAGAAATAATACTTTTTGCACATTGAACAGCAGGCAACACAGGATAGTAATTCCAAAAGAAGAAAAATCAGAGAAGTAAAATGTAAGACTGCTGTGGCATACTGGCTAGAGAGAGTTTCCAGGATGCGCTGTGGAGAGGAAGAAGAACCCAGCATTCTCCTGAGTAAGAAATACAAAACAGGGTTCACAGAGGCCAAGGAAGCTAGAGTTTTGGCAGAGCATTGGAGATAAAGAGAACTGCAATTTCAAAAGAGCTCCCCCCAATACCAAAACTTCACCTGAGTCCTGATCATTGTATGTATATGAGGAAATTCCAATGTTCTTCCTGAAAAAAAAAAACCAACACCTGAAAGGATCAAGTAGACCCAGTCATAGGACCTTGCACCAAGAATACTTGGTGTCTCCTCCAGTCAGAGTAGACAAATGGAAAAATGCATGGGACATCAGACATAATACTCAAAACAACACTGATCCACTAGTGGAAAGAAATGAGCCCTAAATTAAATGCTAATCCAACCTAATAGAGTTTAACATTCTGACAGAATATGGTCCACTGGAGAAGGGAATGGCAAACCACTTCAGTATTCTTGCCTTGAGAACCCCATGAAAAGTATGAAAAGGCAAAATGATAGGATTACTGAAAGAGGAACATCCCAGGTCAGTAGGTGCCCAGTATGCTATTGGAGATCAGTGGAGAAATAACTCCAGAAAGAATGAAGGGATGGAGCCAAAGCAAAAACAATACCCAGTTGTGCATGTGACTGGTGATAGAAGCAAGATCCGATGCTGTAAAGAACAATATTGCATAGGAACCTGGAATGTCAGGTCCATGAATCAAGGCAAATTGGAAGTGGTCAAACAGGAGATGGCAAGAGTGAACGTCAACATTCTAGGAATCAGTGAACTAAAATGGACTGGAATGGGNCTGGAGCCTA
Source organism: Oreotragus oreotragus (assembly GCA_006410675.1). Lineage (NCBI taxonomy): Eukaryota > Metazoa > Chordata > Mammalia > Artiodactyla > Bovidae > Oreotragus > Oreotragus oreotragus. Next base: position 69,039 of record SJYX01022304.1, on the reverse strand, counting down.
TTATACAGAGTGAAGTAAGCCAGAAAGAAAAACACCAATACAGTATACCAATGCATATATCTGGAATTTAAAAAGATGGTAACGATAACCCTGTAGGTGAGACAGCAAAAGAGACACAGATGTATAGAAGAGTCTTTTGGATTCTGTGGGAGAGGGTGAGGATGGGATGACTTGGGAGAATGGCATTGAAACATGTACAATATCATATGTGAAATGAATCTCCAGTCCCAGGTTTGATGCATGATACAGGATGCTTGGGGCTGGTGCACTGGGATGACCCAGAGGGATGGTACAGGGAGGGAGGTGGGAGTGGGGTTCAGGATGGGGAACACATGTACACCCGTGGCGGATTCATGTTGATGTATGGCAAAACCAATACAATATTATAAAGTAATTAGCCTCCAATTAAAATAAATAAATAAATAAATAAATAACAATCTGCAAAATCCCAAGGCATGCAAAGAATCCCTGATAAGGAAGAATCTGATATGGTCAATATGGATTCCTACTGGGAAAATAAAGCAGAGAAAATCGCTCTCCTCATGCTAGATCTTGTGCTCATTCTCCTCTGACCCACACACATCCCTATTTGTATTTTACCCTCTACTAAAAATAAATAAATAACAATCTGCAAAATCCCAAGGCATGCAAAGAATCCCTGATAAGGAAGAATCTGATATGGTCAATATGGATTCCTACTGGGAAAATAAAGCAGAGAAAATCGCTCTCCTCATGCTAGATCTTGTGCTCATTCTCCTCTGACCCACACACATCCCTATTTGTATTTTACCCTCTACTATCTAACTTATTAAATATTTCTAAAAATAGCATAACACTTAGAATCAGTCATCTGACCATTCTCCACAAAGATTGGACCATTAGTCTGCTAATGTCATCCAACAGACCAAAAAAGCAGAAAATATTAATAATACCTATATGAACTCAGTCTCCCTTAATTTATCTCAGTTTACTTCTTTTCTCTTGCCACCTGTCTGCCCTCTTCCCAGAACAAGTACCTTGGAGCGCCTCTTCTCAAAAGTCCCCTTTGTAACTCCAGATACCTCCAAACATCTCCTCTTGTCCTTGGTCACCTATCCATCCCCACCTATCCCAATGCAAAGTCCCTCCCTAAGAAGTAGCACTCCAAACACTTGGCTTCCAAAGTCTATGACTAAAACATTTGAATCTTAAAAACTTTCTGGGATGTGCATGTACACATTTCACAGGATATAATTTAACATCTGTGACCAATGAGCTACAGAGAACACCAGGCAACAATGTCGTCTAACACAAAATTTTTCTGAACTTGAAAGAAAATATTGTTTTGAAGGTATACAATCATGGGAAATATTTCCTCAAAACAATTATTATCCAAAACTAATTACCAATATGACACAAAAAACAGCAAGTGGTATTCTTTGAATGTTGACCCTGACCCTAGCACTATCCAGCTACTTCATCAATAATCAACACAACAACACATCTGTCAGATGTGCAGATGGCCTCCTACCAAGAAGAGAGCATAACCCTTACAAAGATGATTATGATAGAAAGTTACAACTTGGGACTTGCTTGGCAATACAGAGGTTAAGCCTTCATCTTCCAATGCAGGGGGTGCAGGTTCGATCCCTGATCAGGGAGGTAAGATCCCACATGCCCCAGGGTAAAAAAAAAAAAAAAAAAAACATGAAACAGAAGTAATATTGTAATAAATGTAATAAAGACTTTAAAATGGTCCACATCAAACAAATTCCTTAAAAAAATAGTTATGACTTGAAGAGGCTACCAGAAACTGAACCAAGAAGAGGAAAAAAAAGTACAGAACATTATTTTGCAGAGGAGAAAGTAATGTTCTACAGATGTAATTAGGGTCATGAAAAAAAAGCGGCCTGAAGACACTGGTAAACCATATGTTCTTGGTTAAGCTTCTCATTTGAATATATATCTACAGAACAATCAATATGTATAATACAATCAGAGGAGTTTCTTAATGTTATTTACTATTCTTTATTACCAGGTATTTATAACTGCACTTAACTAGGACCTCAGAGTACACTGCAATGAGCACTAAGGATCATAACTACAGAAGTACCAAACTTACTAACAAGTACAAACAGATAAAGATTTGCAAAGGAATTTAAATTGAATATACTTTAAATCCCACCATATTTTCTTTTCCTACCCACTACCGCCACCACTGACCACACGACATCAAAGACATATCAAGGGCTGGAGGGACAGATAGGAAAATTTCCTTTAAAGCTCATCTTCAAAATATTTCTAGACTTTGTCTAAGATTTTGGTTGGTATGGTCATTTCATTTTGTCATCATCCTGAAACAACAAAACAGACATTCCCTGACTCTCCATGTGTGGTGCAGCTGCTCTCAAGGCTCATGTTTGAAGCAAGTGTGCATCATAGCTCCGTGAAGGGAAAAACAGGATGGCCTTTTGCACTCTGACAATGACACTTGGCTCCACAGACTCAGTATTTTTAAACTTTGCTTTTACATTTGTCAAGAAAAACCCTCCCATTTTAATAGAGGATTTGCAGTATACAAACACTCTGAAAGCAAGTTAATTCATTGTACTGAATCAAGAAATTCCAAGGTTTTTAAATATGCTTCAGTTTTCAGTATCACAGAATTGCTTCAGGTGTTGAAACTGACATAATTCGAAAACAGTTATGGTAATAAGTTAGGCTTTACCTTATAAGCACAAAGCCAATCACCACATAATAAGCCAAACTTCAAGATAAGAACTCATAAAATTTAAATTCCAAAGGTGCCATAGAAGATATGACATTAAACTGTCACATAATAGTGACTAGAATTATTTTGAGGAAAGAAGTTTTAAGAATACATCCACTAGAGGAGACTGGTAGGCTGCAGTCCATGGGGTCGCTAAGAGTCGGACACGACTGAGTGACTTCACTTTGACTTTTAACTTTCATGCATTGGAGAAGGAAATGGCAACCCACTCCAGTGTTCTTGCCTGGAGAATCCCAGGGATGGAGGAGCCTGGTGGGCTGCCGTCTCTGGGGTCACACAGAGTCGGACACAACTGAAGTGACAGCAGCAGCAGCAGCAGCAGCTATATATCTACTCTCAGAACATCAGAGAGTCTGAGTTCTGAGATAAGGTGATGAGAGAAAACCACAGTATCTAATGATTATTGATAAATTGGCCTGAACCTAATTCTTCCTTTTTTAAAAAATGTTTATTTGGCTGTACCAGGTCTCAGTCACAGCATGCAGGGTCTTTGATCTGGCATGTGGGATCTTTAGATGCATCATGCAAACTCTTTGTTGTGTCATGTGGGATCTAGTTTCCTGACCAGGATTTGAACCTGGGCCTCCTGTATTGGGAGCACAGAGTCTTAGCCACTTTACCACCAGGGAAGTCCCTGAATCTGTTTCTTTCTGATGAGGCATAGCATACTAAGAGTTGTTATGATTTGGTGAGAAACTGCCTGAAGAAATGAGAGTGAGACAGCACCTACCATTCCCCATGTCACTGAACTGTTGACACCAGAGGCTAGAAATCACCTGTTTACTTTGAGCAAGATCCCAAGTCCATTGCTGAAGTTTAAGGAACAGAAAGAGGAGATCTTCATTGGTCTCTTCAAGGCTCCTGTCATCCTTTCCACAATCTAATGCTCCTGACTGCCCATGAGCAACATAGATTATCCTGAAAGGATTTCCTCAAAAGCTTTGTTGTGGTACTGCATAGAGAAGATAATAAAGAAGGCCAGTGTAACTGACTTCACCTAATTAACTGAACAATCCACATGAACTTGGTTTCTTCCTTAATCTCAAGCCCATGTCAGCTCTGTAACATACAAAAGCATTCCTCTGCTCATACAGACTTTGTTTTATTCACTACTGTACCCTTGTGTGTGTTAGTTGCTCAGTTGTGTCCAACTCTTTGCAAACCCACAAACGGTAGTTTCCCAGGCTCCTCTGTCCATGCAATTCTCCCAACAAGAATACTGCAGTGGGTTGCTATTCCCTTCTCCAGGGGACCTTCCCAACTCAGGGATTGAACCTGAGTCTCCCGCATTGCAGGCAGATTCTTTACCACTGCACCACCAGAACCTAGAATAATGCCTAGTTTATAGTAGGCACTCAGTATTTGTTGAATGAATAAGTAAATTAATAACTATAGAATTATTACTTCTAAAAACATTTGCTGATGACAGCATTTCCCTGAATGTCTAATAAGAACTATAGCAACGAACAATTTATTTAATGCTTCCAGGGACTGTGTCGGTCCCTCAATGTACAGGGTTGCCAAATAAAAATAAGTATGTGAGGCTCAGTCATTCAGTTGCGTCTGACTCTTTGCTACTCCACTGACAAGAGCCCACCAGGCTCCTCTGTCCATGGGATTTCCCAGGCAAGAATAATGGGGTGGGTTGCCATTTCCTTCTCCAGTGGATCTTTCTGAGCCAGGGACCAAATCTGAGCCTCCTGCATCTCCTGCATTGGCAGGTGGATTCTTTACCACTGAGCCACATCCAATTAAATTTGAATTTAAGATAAACAACAAATAATGTTTTAGTTTAAGTGTATCCCATGTAACATTTTGGATATAGTTATATTAAAATATTGTCATTGTTTATCTGCATTTCAAATTTAACCAGAAGGCCTATATTTTGCTACATCTAGCAACACTGGATAGTAGCTTATCTCTTTTTTAATCCTTCCAGCAGCCCTAAGAGATAGGTACTATTACTACTCCCATTTTATTAACTTTACTCAGAAAAAAAGCTGAAATTCATAGAGACTGGGACACTTGCCCTAGTCTGCAACATCTTTCAAAAATTCAAATACCCACATACTTTGACATTCTGCTTTAAAAAACTGATCATACCAATGCTCAAAGACAGATATAAAAGGATTTTTTTTCAATATTTATTGGTAATAGCAATGTATGAGTGCCCATCAATAAGAATAAGTTAGAAATACCACGATACATCTACCCTATCATGCCTCATCTTCTCACTGGAATATAGTGCAACCACTAAAAAAAAAAGATAGATCTATATGTGGTAATGTGAAATACCCTCTAAGTTACATTATTAGGTTGAAAAGGAGCACATGTAGAACACTCTTATGCATTGAAAGATTCTAACTGTGTTTCGAAGCAAAGATTTACATTTGCATTTGTCTGCAGTTATCCACATAAAAGATTCTTGAAAGACACGCGAGAAACTGTTCAGCGGTTGCCATCAGGGACAGGAAATTAAAAGGAGAACTGGGATGCAGAGGAGACGCCATTTCATTGTATACTTTCCAGTCTGTTTGAATTTTTGGCATTACACATATTGGTATTTTAAAGGACAACTGGGGAGTAAAGATAGAAGAAAACTCCTCCAAGTTTACATGTGAGTGGCAAATCAGAACGCAAAGTGAATCTGCCTGAATACAAAGCCACGTTCTTAATAAATCTATACTCATTATTTTTTTTACTTTATTTTCTATAATTATGTATTATCTATTTAGAAAGAGGATGGCTCCTAAGGAGCTGAAGAGATTCAAGCATAGCAATAGTACAGGCTCTCAGTGTTTAAATACAGCTGATTCAAAGCCAGCTTACAGTCATGGTCTCCTGACACAAATGTCCAGTGGACAGCAGCAGTATCTGGTTCTTTTCAATCCCACTGCTGTCACAGCCACGCTAAAGTAAGAGACACAGCTTGTCCCTAATCCTCTAACAGACTGGTGAGCAGGATCTCATTACACTGAGATTGAGCATAAGACGGCCACAGCCTTGTCTAACTCAATGAAACTATGAGCCATGCCATGTAGGGCCACCCAAGACAGACGAGTTATGGTGGAGAGTTCTGACAAAATCTGGTCCACTGGAGAAAGGAATGCCAAACCACTTCAGTATTCTTGCCTTCAGAATCAAATTGCCAGCATTCATTGGATCACTGAAAAAGCACATGAGAGTTCCAGAAAAACACCTACTTCTGCTTTATTGACTACACAAAAGCCTCTGACTGTGTGTATCGCAACAAACTATGGAAAATTCTTACAGAGATGGGAATATCAGACTACCTGACCTGCCTCTTAAGAAATCTGTATACAGGTCAAGAAGCAACAGTTAGAACTCTACATGGAACAACAGATTGGTTCCAAATTGGGAAAGGAGTACATCAAGGCTGTATATTGTCATCCTGTTTATTTAACTTATATGCAGAGTAGATCATGAGAAACACTGGGCTGGAAGAAGCACAAGCTGGAATCAAGATTGCTGGGAGAAATAGCAATAACCTCAGATATGNATATCAATATAATTGGATATAGAAAAAGGAATATAGTAGTTTTAATGTTAGCAACACTAGACTCTTGAGTTAGTGGACTTTCTCTGTGTTATAAATCACTGTACTCCTCTTTCTTTGTTATAAATTGTTGTGTCCTTGCTATGTAAGAATGTAACCTTAATTAGTGCTTCCTGAGAGTGGCGCCAGACTTTGGAAAGAACAGCACTTTTAAGGCAAATACATTTTCTGGTTGACAGACCCTTATCAGAAAAGGGCTGTAAAATGTTAATAGGCCTCCTGGACATAAGATGATGTAAATCACCTAAAACTTGTGTAACAGCTAGACATGCAGAGAGAAAGCCTGGTCTCAATAAGAGTCAGGGCTGCTGATGCTGCATAACTTTGTATTATCTATTGATCTCTATGTACAACCAAAAGCATAAAAAGCTTTCCCGGACAATAAGGGATGGACAAGTTTCTCAGACCACCTTCTTGAACTAGTTTCTTGGAAATCTGGTTTCCCCATTGTCAACTCTCTTTCTCTCTTTCTTCCTCTCCCTCCCTCTCATTTTCAGGCTGATCCCTTGGAACATGAAGCCCAAGGCAGGGCACCCTCTGCTATTCAAGTGGGTGCCGGTGGCCTACGTAGACGGTGCAAGTTCCTTGTCTGGAACTTTATTGATTTTCCACATAAACCAAGTTATTCAGCCTCTTTTCTCCACTAATTTTCCTACTACACTATTCTTCACCAAGACTCGCCTGCCTTGGGTTGCCCTGCAGGTTCACATGCACAACTGGGTATTGTTTTTGCTTTGGCTCCATCCCTTCATTTTTTCTGGAGTTATTTCTCCACTGATCTCCAGTAGCATATTGGGCACCTAACGACCTGGGGAGATTCTCTTTTGATATCCTATCATTTTGCCTTTTCATACTGTTCATGGGGTTCTCAAGGCAAGAATACTGAAGTGGCTTGCCATTCCCTTCTCCAGTGGACCACGTTCTGTCAGACCTCTCCACCATGACCTGCCCGCCTTGGGTTGCCCTGCAGGCATGGCTTGGTTTCATTGAGTTAGACAAGGCCCTGGTCCTAGTGTGATTAGATTGACTAGTTTTCTGCGAGTATGGTTTCAGTGTGTCTGCCCTCTGATGCTCTCTTGCAACACCTACCATCTTACTTGGGTTTCTCTTACCCTGGGCGTGGGTTGTCTCTTCACGGCTGCTCCTTACCTTGGACGAGGGGTATCTCCTTACTGCCACAGTTCCTGACCATCAACGTGGGACTTCCAAGCTTAGGAAACCTGAATCTTTTATAATGGACAGTGAACCTGTCTGACCTTCACCCAGGAGATAAACATTGTCTTACTATCCCAGATGTACAAAGATGTATAAAAACATGGAACCCATAGTGGACTGTGGACCAATAATCAGTACTTGACTAAAAAACAAACCTTCATGATAAGCACATTTCATTCACTTTGCAGAGAATTAAAATCAGGGTCAAAGAAGCAAAAGGAATTCACACTAGGCCCCACAGTGGTACAGTTGGAATTTATACCTAAACCTGACTCCTCCATGCCTTCTCCCCATCAAACCACTCCCATGACCCATGCCTATTTATTGTCAATGTTTATGACAAGCCAAAAATCATGATTGAATTCTTCCAGAGGAAAATTTTTATCGGCTTACTATGTTCCCCAGGATGACAAACATTTCCTGAGAGATACCTCAGGAGAACTAAACCAAAACTTTATCAATGAGTTTAGCATGGCTTCCCTAAGTGAGATGTCTTTACAGTAGGACCCCAAATTTTACGTGTCATCGAAAGGCAGAGGGAAAAGAATGAACTGTTGTCCAAAGTGGAGGAATATCCTAGGAATCCAAATGGAGCATTTGTCTTTTCACAAAATCAAATTGCCACAAACCTGTGAAGAGTAGGAAAACCTATCCTGGAAGGATGGAAAAGGAGAGAGAGCATTTTGCTTTAACCTGGGCAAATTTTGTAAACTTGTTTCTAAGATGGCTGTCATCAGTTTCTTCCCTCCCCGTATATGTGTTTCACTGCTCTCAAGAGAATTAGTGTCTACTTCTCTTTTTCTACCCTCTCCCTTGAATCTGAGCTGAACTTACTGAATTCTTTTATAGAAAAATGCAACAGGGATCTCCCTGGTTTCCAGTGGCTAAGACTCTGGACTCCCAAAGCAGGGGGACGAAGTTTAATCTCAGGTCAGGGAACTAGATCCCAAATGCTTCACCTAAGACCTGACACAGCCAAATAAATAAATAATTGTGTGTGTATGGCTGAGTCCCTTTGCTATTCACTTGAAATTTTACAACATTGCGAATCGGCTATACCCCAATACAAAATAAGTTTAAAAAAATAAATATAAAAAAAGAAAAATGCCGCAAAAGTGACATTCCAGTACTTCTAAAACTAGGTCATAATAAGTGTTACAGCTTCTGTTCAGTTCTCTTGAAATACCCACTCTGGGGAAAGTGTAAAAAGTCTGGCTACACCAAGACTCTCATGCTGTAAGGAAGCACAAACTGGCCTCATGTAGAGAGAGGTGTCCAGCCACCCACCCACTTCCAGCCATACCAGCCCATGAAGTGTTAGTTGCTCAGTTGTATCTGACTCTTTGCAACCTCATGGACTGGGGCTTTCCAGGCTCTTCTGTCCATGGGATTCTCCAGACTAGAATACTGGAGTGGGTTGCCATTTTCTTCTCCATACCAGCCCATACACCAGTCATGTAAGCTAAGGAACCATTGTTTACATTGTGAGTTGGAGGTTTAAAGGGGCAATTAAAACTTAAAAATGAATATTTTGCAAAGTTGATAGGATTATAGGGTTAAGTAAAGTCGCTCAGTCGTGTCCAACTCTTTACGACCCCATGGACTGTAGCCTACCAGGCTCCTTCTCCATGGGATTCTCCAGGCAAGAGTACTGGAGTGGGTTGTGATTTCCTTCTCCAGGGGATCTTCCCAACCCAGGGATCAAACCCTGGTCTCCCACATTCCAGGCAGACGCTTTAACCTCTGAGCCACCAGGGAAGCCCATTATAGGGTTACATTTCCAATAATATTTGAAGTCTCTGAAGCTGGTAAACTCATCATTCTAGGGTGGTACATCTCAACTAAGGGCAATTTTGCCCTCCAGAGGACATTTGGCCATGTCTAGAGAAGGAAATGGCAACCCACTCCAGTGTTCTTGCCTGGAGAATCCCAGGGACGGGGGAGCCTGATGGGCTGCCGTCTATGGGGTCGCACAGAGTCAGACACGACTGAAGCGACTTAGCAGCAACAGCAGCAGCAGAGATATGTTTAATTGTCACAACTAGGCTTAGGGGTGCTATTGGCTTCTAGTGGGTAGAGGCTAGGGATGGTACTAAACATCTTAAGATGCACAGGACCAGTCCCCCGTAACAGAATTTTCGAGCCCAAATTGTCAATAGTCCCAGAGCTCAAGAACTGTGTTCTAAGATACCACAGGTGATTAGAATTGAAAAAGTGGTTGGCAACACATTTCTCAAGCAAATATAACTTCTTACCTTTGAAGAGAAATGTTTCTTGTCCAAAATAAAAGTTTAAACGTTTATGTCTATTGGAATGGGTGGGTTTGAGTCTGATTCATTAAGATACATTGTTTTCATGTATTTATTTGGCATTTTATATGCAATAGGCAACGCCTTCGGCACTGGGGATTTCAAAGTAAGTTCAGTGCCTTCTCTGAGCTACTATCTAAGTTGGAGATAGACTGGCCAACAATCACATTACCATAGGATAATTGTAGGACTAGATACTGGACAGGACAAGGAACACCAAAGTCAGCAAAGAATTTAAAATTCAGTCTCAGGAGAGAATTTGAAAGAGAAGACCTCCGGGATGAAACTATATGGCTAAGTAGAAATACGTGAGACTGGATGCTGGAGAGTAACAGACTTCGTAGCAGGGACACCATGAAAAAGCATGGTTGGTGTACAAATTAATTGGTTTTAGAAAATAAATTGTGATATCCTTTAATAGTACATGGAACAATTAGGACTTAAATCATATCTAAAGTCATTATAGGCTTCTGAAATTTTGTTTGGGAAAATTATGGCTGACAATATATATCTCCAAGGAGAAAATCAAGGAAAAGAAGTTCAGAATCGAACTTTCTTCATGGTCTAGAGAAATAAAAAGCATGAAAACAGTTTTGGATATGGCTAGGAAGAGATCTAAAGCATTGCATTAAAAAGCTTTAAATCTTTTTAAGGACCCCAAACCAGCATTAAATGTAAGGGTAAAGAGTAAAGGAGCAGGCAATCAGCACGTAGGAAGCATCAGATGTAAAAGCACAGGTTTACCTCTGGAAAATATGTTTGCCTTTGTTGTTGTTAAATTCTTTTTCAGGTTGGAAAAATCGTTTTTAAAATTTCACTTAGAACCCAGGGGATCTTTACGATAAACAACCTGAAATCTCTTATGCTATCACATGCCTTCAATTTTCTCACATTTTCCCTTTAGAGACACAAAAAAGACCCCTGTGGACTTCAGAATATCTTAAGGACTTTAGTCATACAATATTCAATTTGAAGTGGTATCACTAGTACATTTTTATGATTCAAAAATCATATGGTATGACATTTCTAAATAGGCCCAAAGACTATCATCACATTTTTTATAATCATTTGCTACAATGATGTATTCTAACACCCCAAAAAATGTATTTGATTTCAAAAGACACATTTCCCTTGGCAAAATACCTGTTTCAAAGTGGAACAAAGCGTCTTTCTTCGCAGCATAATCTGAAAGCATGGACTATCACTGAAGTGGTATATGATAAAGGGTTGTGGACTAAGACAAAACCTTGACCAGAAACCCACTGCACCAAGCTGGCCTGGTGATGCTTGACTAGTAGGATCCAGGATCTCTCCCTAGGCACCAAGAAACCCTGTTTTTGAAAAATCAATGTTATATAATGATTTCAAAGTAGGTAAGTGGGACTTATGCAAATAAAACTAGTACATGAGTGTCCCAAATACAAAGTACATGATGTGATGATCTCTGCAGAAAGCAGAAACCAGATCATGCTCCAAAGAGTTCATCTAGATTCCTCAAAAATGTTTCCTCAAGTGTGGTTCTCAGACCACTTGCACCCATAAAATCTGGGTGCAAGACTTTATTAAAAGTTTCTTTTGTGCTGTCTCAGACCTAATGGATAGATATCTTAGGATTGATTCTTAGGCACGCTAGAGTTTAAGACCCATATCTTAATGTCAAAAGTCCAGCAAAGAGTTGCATAAGAAAGTTACTTATTTTGCATTGAATTCACTCAATATATAAAAAATAATTCTGAAAAAATGAATATTTGCTTATTTAACTAGTGGTATTAGAACCCTGCGGCTCACTGCCCCCACCCCACCACCCCCACCTTGTACGAAGGCCCTTTGTGTCCCCTGCCTCTTGTCTGTAGAAAAGCTAAAGTCTCCCAGGCCTCCTGAGTCACAAAAGAGTAGACTCAAGCAATTAATAAGTAGGACAATAGAGTCATAGACTCAGTGTCTGATGCACATTCCTGAGTTGTTTTACAGATATTATAACTGCCACCAGAGGGAGAAAAATAACTGCGTGATGACCAGCCTGCAGCCATGACATCAGCTGCTCCATCTTGAGCTGTACTGAATCTACAGCTAGAACAGTTCTAAGAGCTGGGTTTTACAGAATGAGATTAACACTACTGCCCATAATAATTTCTGTCTTTGTTGAGCATCAAAATAACTCTAAGTTGTTCTGCCTATATATGTAAACGGGCAACTAAAACTGCCAGCAAAGAGATGCTACAGACCCATATCACAGCATCTTCCAGTCTAAGAGTATGGCACCATATGTCAGCATGAAGAAATTATGGAAGATGAATCTTTGTCTGTAGCCCCATAGTAGTGGAACGGTGCTGACAAGTGGGGATTTGTAAGCAGTGTGCGTGCGCGTGCTCAGTGGTGTTTGCAACCCCATGGACGGTAGCCTGACAGACTGCTCTGTCCATGGGATTTTCCAGGCAGGAATACTGGAGGAGTGGGTTCCCATTTCCTACTCCAGGGGATCTTCCCAACCCAGGGATCAAACCTGAGTCCTGTCTCTTACGTCTCTTGCAGATTCTTCACCACTAGCGCCTCCTGGGAAGCCCCTTGTAAGCAGCATTTAGCCGGAAAGAGCTCTTCTTGGGAAAGAGTTCTCTGCAGGAGAATCATTTGTTTTGTGACTTAAACAAAGTTGTATTGTAACTAACCTTCAGCTTAGTTACAGGCACCCCCATGTTTCACTCATCTCTGACCCAAGCACATCTTCCAAATCTTTCGATCATACAATACCTTGCCTGACTTTTCATTGATCAAAGAAGAGGAAATGAAGAATAAGTAATGAACAGATAATCGATCTCTTCCCTAGCTTCCCCTTCAGTTACCTCACAAATTGTGTGAACAAGATGGCAGCTAAAGAAACATCTTAAGTGACTGGCACGCTTGCAAGCGGTAAAGGGTGGCGGGGACTCTGACACCTTATTGCAACGATTAACCTTTCATGACTGAACAGATTATCTGGAGTTCGTTTTGAGGAACACGGAGTTCTTTCTCTGGAACACCTTCTTTCCAGATTGCTGCCTTTATGATTTCTGCCTTTATGATTGAAGAAGGCAATGGCACCCCACTCCAGTACTCTTGCCTGGAAAATCCCATGGACGGAGGAGCCTGGTAGGCTGTGGTCCATGGGGTCGCAAAGAGTCCGACACGACTGAGCGACTTCACTTTGACTTTTCACTTTCATGCATTGGAGAAGGAAATGGCAACCCACTCCAGTGTTCTTGCCTGGAGAATCCCAGAGACAGAGGAGCCTGGTGGGCTGCCGTCTGTGGGGTCGCACAGAGTCGGACACGACTGACGCGACTTAGCAGCAGCAGCAGCAGCAGTCTTTATGATTAAGAGCAGTGTTTTCCGTTTTCACTAGCACTTGCCTCTTGGATATTGATTTTCAAGCAACAAGCGGCCAGACCTCGGTTTGATAACAGTATTGAGTGTTATTAGCTATGTTTACATGATGGAACATCAACATTTGGCAGAGGGAAACAACTACTGACTCTTTGCTTAAGAAATAAAATATTTCATTGTAACATTTGGCAAAGCCAGGAGCCATCTTGGTGGGTTTTAATACTATTTCCTCAGTTCCCTTTAGAAGAGTTTGGTGGGGGTGTGTTTATCTAGACAGAGAAATCTGATTCACAAATATGGTTCCTCTGGAAAACATTTTTTTCCTTTTAAAGTAGGAATGTGTCCTGACCCAGGAAAGGATTCTTGATTTAACCTGAGATCCAAAACATCATTAAAAAGAGTAAAGTATGATATACTGACAGGATATTTTTCCAGACATGTGAGGTATCATATAAAAACACCAATCTTAAAAGTCATGCTCCCCTATAGGTCTTTTCATCATGCCCCATGACTCCTAGCAAGATGTCATTAATTCTTTGGGCAGCAGGGGTGCGTAGTGAAAGGAATTTATATATTCATGACTGAATAAACGAAGTAGATTTTTCTTCCCTCCCAATCTCATTGTTACTGAAGTGGATTCCCAGAAGTGTTGATCCATCGGTTAGCCGAAAATCTCTGGCTTCATGGGTATACACAAGCTCGACTGTACATACTGCCAATTTGGGGTCACGAGAAAAATGAGTGAGCAGAGGAAACTGCAATGAGAAAAAGCCCCAAGAGATCAGACATAAGACAGAGAGAGAAGAGACCACGAAGCCTCTGAAAGACTTAGGGTGCTTTTCTAGCACTGGTTGACATGAGGCCCAGCTGAATGCCGGTAGGTGTTCTTGTATCCCATGAGACCTCTGAGAGCTCCATTCCCCTTTTGTTCCTTTGATATGAGCTATTTACTGGGCCTCTGTTCTTACTACCTGGAAAAGAAAAACAGGGTCCCTTACAGACTATGATGAATAATTGTGTTACAAACTATTTACAGTGGGAATCTGCCACTTACTCTGTCATGAATAGCCTGGCCTCTCTGACCTATCCCCTGGGCCTTGTATCCACATTTTGTTGCTTTTCTTGTGGATAAGAATTACACAGAGAAGAAGGTATTTGAACTCAGATCACACTGTTTTAACTTGAGCAAATATTGTCTTTAATCAGTTGAACTCCCTTTAAGGAATGGAAAGTAACATTTAAGTGCAATTGCATGTGCAAAGATCTTTAAATCATTAGTTCTTTAGTCCTCACGACTTTGTAAGGTTCAGACTCAGGGAGGTCCATTGGCTTGTTCGGTGATCCAAGTTAGAAAATGTTAATGTTTACATGTAATCTATATCTCTATTTCTTAGTTCAAAACTTTTTCAACTAGACAAGTGACTCACAAAATACAGTATGTTGATTAAATATATTCTATCCAAGATTATTTTAAATATATTATGAAATATTTTATAAGATCACACATTTATTTTAATATATTAGAAAAATAATTAGAATCAGATCTTAGTGAACATATGTATATACATGTATATAGTAAATAATAGTACAGATGGCATGTAGATATGACAAAAATCAAAGAGATGACTGAAATTTCAAACTTGCATCAAGTTCATATCAAGTTCCTGTGAAATTATAAACATCTTGAAAATCTATTCAAAAGTGATCCAGTGGCCATATTAAATTCAGATTTGGATGTAAACTAAATATGTTAGGAAAGAAGTCTGTCTCAATATTATGTTGAAATGGTTCATGTATAGAAAGCATTGTTGCATTGTTTCTAAATTTCACTAGCGTCATTGCTATTAAATATATTAAAATATAAAAATACAATATTTCTCTGCATCTAATACATGTGCATCAAAATTTTTGAGTAATAATATAAGCAAACACTATAAACTGTTCTAAAGTTTTAGCAGATATTAAAAAGACTTAAACATACACTCAACAACTTTGAACATTTTGTGAATGGTTTCCAGGTAAATGATAAGACAGGGTAATGTTATAATGAAGGTAAGGGACTTCAACTTCTAAAGAAATATAATAATCCTTCAGTGATATGCCTGGTGTGTCATACTCAAATGATGAAATGGATCTGGGAAACTAAAATGACCAAGAAATCAAAATAGTTAGTTACCGAACACTCTGAACACAAACCACAGGAACATTCTCAGCCAAATAGAATATCCTTCTCATATTAAGTCTGAATATCCTTCAGACTGAAACATGCCATTAAGGGGATTTCTGACACTGAATTCTTACAGATGCATGGGGGCCAGAGTATAGTGTCATAGGACCTGATTAAGAACCAGTCCTGGTTCTATTCTCCTAGTTCCATCCTCTGTCGAGAGTCTTTGGGTAAGGCTTTTATCATCCGAAGTCTCCATTTCATTGTATCAGAAGCTGTGAATAAAAATATCTACATGCTTAGGTCAAAAGATTATTGTTAAGGTCCATTTTACATTGTGATGTGCTACCTGCTAAACAACGTTATGCTTAGCAAAATAGTTTCAAAAAAGACTTACATTTTCTTCCTTATAATGAGCTTTACTTGCCTTACTTTCTCCTATTGGTGTATTTCTTTTAAGAAGGGCAATTATTCTGGAACACAGAATAGCATTCAAAATTTGAAAGTTGGGAGAGAGTAGCATTGAAACTTATACATTACCATATGTAAAGAAGGCAAAAGCTTTTGACTATGCGGATCATAACAAACTGTGCAACATTGTTAAAGTGATGGGAATACCACACCACCTTACATGTCTCCTAAAGCTGAGTGCCAAAGAGTTGATGCTTTTGAACTGTAGTGATGGAGAAGATTCTTGACAGTCACTTGGACTGCAAGGAGATCCAACCAGTCCATCCTAAAGAAAATTAGTCCTGAATATCCATTGGAAGGACTGGTGCTGAAGCTAAAACTCCAATACTTTGGCCACGTGATGTGAAGAACTGACTCATTGGAAAAGACCCTGATGCTGGGAAAGATTGAAGGCAGGAGGAGAAAGGGACAATAGAGGGTGAGATGGCTGGATGGCAGCACCAACTCGATGGACATAGTTTGAGTAAGCTCCGGGAGCTGGTGATAGACTGGGAAGTCTGGCATGCTGCAATCCATGGGGTCACAAAGAGTAGGACACGAATGAGTGACTGAACTGAACTGAACTGAGAAACCTGTATGTGGGTCAAAAAGCAACAGAACCAGACATGGAACAGAGGATTGGTTCAAAATTGGGAGAGGAGTAAGACAAGGCTGTATATTGTCACCCTGTTGATTTAACTTATATGCAGAGTACGTCATATGAAAGGCCAGACTGGATGAATTACAAGCTGGAATCAAGATGGCCAGGAAAAATACCAACAATCTCAGATATGCAGATGATACCACTCTAGTGGCAGAAAGCAAAGAGGAACTAAAGAGCCTCTTGATGAGGGTGAAAGAGGAGAGTGAAAAAGCTGATTTAAAACTCAACATTTGAAAAACTAAGATCATGGCATCTGGTCTCATCATGTCATTGAAAAGCAGAAGGGGAAAAAGTAGAAACAGAGATTTTTGTTACTTGGTTTCCAAAATCACCGCTGTGGTCACTGCAGCCATGAAATTAAAAGACAGTTGCTCCTTGGAAAGAAAACTATGACAAACTTGCCTAGTGCATTGAAAAGCAAAGACATCACTTTACTGACAAAGGTCCATGTAGTCAAAGCTATGGTTTTTCCAATAGTCATGTGTGGGTGTGAGAGTTGGACCATAAAGAAGGCTAAACTCTGAGGAATTGAAGATTTTGAATTGTGGTGCTGTAAAAGACTTGAGAGTCCCTTGGACTGCAAGGAAATCAAAACAGTCAATCCTAAAGGAAATCAGTCCTGAATACTTATTGAAAAGACTGATCCTGAAGCTCCACAACTTTGCCCACCTGATGGGAAAAGCTGACTCATTAGAAAACACCCTGTTGCTGGGAACAATTGAGGGTGTGAGGAGAAGGGGATAACAGGATAAGATGGTTGGATGGCATCACTGATTCAATGGACATGAATTTGAGCAAACCCCAAGAGATATTGAAGGACAAAGAAGCCTGGCATGCTGCAGCCCACAGGGTTGCAAAGAGCTGTACATGACTTAGCAACTAAACAGCAACAACAAAATAGATAACTAGTGGGAAGTTTATAACAGCCTGATAGGGTGGGTTGCGGTGAGGGGTGGGGGGAGGTTCAAGAGGGAGGAAATATATGTATAATGGCTGATTCTTGTTGTTGTATGGAAGAAGCCAACACAATATTGTAAAACAATTATTCTCCAATGAAAATAAATAAATTTGTAAAAAATTTAAGGTTGGGGACATGTTTACAATGGGAGATAGGGAAATCCTATATTAAAGAAGAGACTGTTTTTTCAAAGACCCATTACAGCAGATTAGGTGGTTTACTGGATGAGATGGTCCAACTTAAAAAACTGCACTTGGAGTTCTAAGGAGGAATGTGATTATCTTTCACAACATAGGCTCCACTAGCCTGGTGAACTATTTGAAGTAAGGAATTCATGCTCTGCATCTGGCTCATGCCAGTTGTCACTAGCTAGTTTGAAAATGCTGCCTCTCCTTTCTTTTATTAACAACGTGGATCTTGCTGAGGTTCTGAAAGTCTGGGTAACTGTTTTATTTTCTAAGTCCTCATAGAGTTTTTTTTCAAGGTAATATCATTCTAGAAGAAGCTTTAATCAACAGACTTGCCAAGTGAGACGGATGCTCAGTTACATGTAAATATAAAAGGCCTTTTTTTTCCTGTTTAATTACCTTAGAAATAGTTCTGTATGCCTTGATAAACTGACTTCACTTTTATCTAAGATAAACACTGCCCTTGAAAATCACTTGATACCTTTTGCCCTTGGTTAGATGTCAAATCTGATGAACATTTCTAAAAGCCATTTATCTTTCAAATGACCTATGGAGGTTGCTTCCAATACTGAGATTCTAAATTGCCTTTTATTTCTCGGTAATATTCTTCTGCCTCTCTATGTGGAAGAAAGGTTGCTTATTATACCCTCTAGTGGTGATTGTGACATTCTTAAAAATATTTTTATTGCATTCTTTGGCCTTTTCCTATAAACTTACTATATATTTATTTTAAAATATATGTACATCATTCTTTGACTTTATATTGTAAATTGTACAGTATAAAAGAAATTTATCAATCTATGCTGCTGCTGCTGCTAAGTCACTTCAGTCGTGTCTGATTCTGTGCAACCCCATAGACAGCAGCCCACCAGGCTCCCCCGTCAAGATACAAAAAATGTAAATCATTTGCATTACACTTAGTGTTTATAAATACATCAAAAACAGGTTTATAGATTGATCCATTTTCCTCACATTTCATATACTGCAATTTTATTCCAATTTTAAAAATATGTCTTATTCTTCTCTTCCATTTGGAATACTGTCAATAAGCAGTTATTCACACCACTGGAGGAAGTATATATAGACTTCTACATATCCCAAAATGTCATTATATTTTGGTTTAGAGTCCTTCTTTACTCATACTTAGTCATGAGTACATCTCATTTTCTAAGAATTCACAGCATTTGAAATAAAATAAGGAAGCCACCCATGGAACTTCTGATTCTACAGGAACTAGGAATTTGTCACTCCTTCCTTTTTTACTCTGCCTTCTCCACCCCAAGAAGGACAAGGGAACATTTTTTTAAATTGAGGAGAAATACACATTTTGAAAGGACATATGATTGTTGCTATGTCTCTGTCTACATTCTTCTCAGGTAAAATTTTAATTAGGTATTTTCTTCTAAACTTCTTGTGTTCAAATTCCTAATCAGTTACAGTGTGTATATAGATGATGAGAATAAAGACAGCTCAGAAAAATAAAGGAGACAATCAAGCAGAGCAGGTGGTTCTCAACAAAAACTTGAAATTAAGCGTTGTCTGCAACTGAGAGTAATCAAGAGATAACCATAAATTAAAATGACTTTAATAAATAGATAAAAATGTCTTGTTTCTGGACAAAAAAGACTCAGTATTTTGAGATATCAGTTTTCCTAGATTAATCCACATATTCATTGACAACCCTAGTAGAATGTTAATATACTTTGATCAAAGTATATTTTGACCAAAGTATTTATGGATGTTTCTAAAGTTTATCTGAAAGAATATGCAAATGAAAATAGCCAAGAAGAGCAAAATTAAAATAAGGATACTAGAGAGAAGGACCAGATTTAATGTGTTTGAATATGATATGAAGTTGTAATAAAAAACAGCATGTTATGAGCCTGCTAAAAGAGACGTGTATCGGTGGACTAGGAAAACAAACAGTGATATTTTAGTAAATGCTAATACTGACATTTTGAATTGGTGAACAAAGAAGGATTAAAACAACTATTTGGAGAAAAACTACAAAATCTTCCTCCTTTTCTCTTCACATCAAAATATATTCCTGTTAGATCTATGAGTTAAATTTTGAAAGACAAAATACTAGAAATAAATAAGAATTAGTATTTTAGTAAGTCTTGGAGTTAGGAAGGCATTTATGAGCATGTGAAACCCAGATACCATAAAGAAAAATATCTGTAAATATACTACTGCATATATTTTAAATGTTGGAATTGCTCATAAAAATATTTCATAATTATGGTCAGAAGTCCAAAACTGGAGAAACATTCATGTTCGTGAAGACAAAGTGCTAATTTTCTAATTTACAAAGAGCTCTCTTTTGTCACTAAGAGAAAGAAAACCCAATAGAAAAATTGGCAAAGTAGGTAAATCAGAAAACCACAGATGAACAAATATAAATGAACAGAAAACAATGAAAAATCTTGTACCACCTCACTAATGAATACAGAAACACAAATCTAAATAAGCTTAAAAATCTCATCTGATCAACTTGGAAAAGATGAAAAAAGTTGGTAATACAGAATTTAACGTAGTGAATTTCAGCACTGTAGGTAGGAATGTAAAAATATTTTGGAGGGTTAAATTGGCAACATTTATTAAAATGTTTCTAACTCAGTTATTTCACTTCTACAATTTTAAGACTTTATTCTACAGAAATACTTAACATGAATATTCAAAGATATGCTCATATGTATAAAGCTGTCTTTATATTATTAAAAATGACCCAAATACCACTGTGGAAGAAAGTATGACATGTCCTCCTAAAGATAAATATATAAATAAACAGAGTAACTTAATATGACTTAGTAACTTCACATGATCTAGCAATTCCACTTCTGGGCATATACCCAAAAAAAACATGAAAGCAGGGACTCAGATACTTGTACACCCATGTTCAAGCATTATTCTCAATTACCAAAGGCAAAAACAATCCAAGTGTCCATCTGTGAATGGATAAATAAAATATATAACAGTTTGACCCCGAACAACACAGATTTGAATTGCCTGGGTCCATTTATACATGAATTTTTTTCAGTAGTAAATACTGCAGTACTGCATGATCTGCAGTTGGTTAAATCTGTGAATGTGAAATGACAATATGGAGGAAACTTGGATATGGAGGACCAAATATAAGTTACACATGTATTTTTGACTGCATAGAGTGTTGATACTTGGAATGATGTACAAAATGGGTTGTGAAATGAAATTAAGAAATGGAAGCGGAAATTGCATTATAGTTGTTTTATATATTTCTTTTATAAAAATAATGTTACATCCAGTTAACCAAAGGTAAGTCTATCTAACCTATATGATAGAAAAATCACCTTTGTGATTGTCTTCTTGGAAATACGGAGTCAGATATCACTTTTGTACCTATGAGTTGGGTTTCCTGTAAGCAATGAATATTCTTTGCTGTCAGTCATAGTAGGAAGAGATCGATTCATCCAGGGACAGGAAACAGGGACAGAGTCGGACATGACTGAAGCAACTTAGCAGCAGCAGCAGCAGCAGCAGCAGCAGCAGGGAGCAAGAATTAATTAGACTGAGATAAGGAAAAGATTTTACTCCTTTCTCTGGGCTTGAGAATCGTCAGACTAGGAACCCTGCCCTGTGCTCTATCATATGGAGACAATCTGATGACAAGTTAGGAAGGTGTCTTCTCTGGTGCCTCAAAGGGTAAAGCATCTGCCTGCAGTGTGGGAGACCTGGGTTTGATCCCTGGGTTGGGAAGATCCCCTGGAGAAGGAAATGGCAACCCACTCTGGTACTCTTGCCTGGAAAAATCCCATGGACAGAGAAGCCTGGTAGGCTACAGTCCATGGGATCACAAAGAGTCAGACACAGCTGAGCAACTTCACTTCACTTCACTTCACTTAGGAAGGTGGTTCAACCCATAGAGGACCCAAAGTAAGCTGGACACGAGCTGTAGGAGCAATTTATTTTTCATATTGGACTTCCCTTCCATTTGTCCCTGTCCTTCTATAAGGTCAACAGGCTGAAGAAAAATTACTGGAGAGGCTGTGTCCATACTAGTGGACAGTGGTAACTGTCAAAGAGCTCCCATGTCCTGTGGAGCAAAGATGGTGAGTTTCATCTCCAGAGCAAAGAGGGGCAGTTTAACAGGAAGAGAGGACCAGAAAGGAAGGGGACATGTTCCTTAGCAGATGTTAAGGACCGAAAACCATTAGAAACATATGAGAAACAGTCTTTGCAGGGGATTCTTCTTCATCGTTGAGAACCTTGGGGAGAGGTCCCACCATCATGGTTTGGATTAGAATAATTTTAATCCAGATATTATCTTGGGTCTTTCTGACCTTTAAAGATGGTTCAACACCCAGCTTCGATGTCAAGTCCAGTAGATGTCAAAACTTTCCCAAGGGTTCTGTGAATTCCAGGGGATCAGGCAGGAAAGAAGGGACTTACAACTCATGGCTCCCTCTAGTGTGGACTCCCTCTGCTGCTGCCGCTAAGTCGCTTCAGTCGTGTCCGATTCTGTGCAGCCCCACAGACGTCAGCCCACCAGGTTCCAGCGTCCCTGGGATTCTCCAGGCAAGAACACTGGAGTGGGTTGCCATTTCCTTCCCCAATGCATGAAAGTGAAAAGTGAAAGTGAAGTCGCTCAGTCGTGTCCAACTCTTTGCGACCCCGTGGACTGCAGCCCACCAGGCTCTTCCGTCCATGAGATTCTCCAGGCAAGAGTCCTGGAGTGGCTTGCCATTGGACTCCCTCTACCCAGCCTCAACATGGCTTTGACACTCAGCCCCAGGACCTCTTCTCACAAGGAGAGCTGACTCACACCAAGCATTCTGTGGATCTAACAATCTTCACTACACCACTGGAGGTTGTGGAAGAGATGGCATCACCACTGCATCCAAATGACACAAAGCCCCCAGGAGAGACCCTGGCCTCTGTGCTTCTTGGTACCTCAGCACCCGGGATTCTCTTAACTCCTCCTTGTATATTCTCGCAGTCTCCTTTCTCCTCCCCATCCTGTATTTTCCCCTGATTACTTCTTCTCCACACTTCCCTCTGCCAATGTTTAAATGAAGAAAGAACTCCTCTCCTTGTCTCACACAGAGCAGTTCTTCCCTATTCTCTGTGTATCACATCTTGGCCAGTCACTTTAAGGGTTCACCTTTCAGCTCAGTCATTAATTAAGGTCTTAGGCATCTTTTCACATGGTTTTTGGCCATCTATATGTCTTCTCTGGAGAAATGTTTATTTAGCTCTTGTATCCATGTGTTGATTGAGTTGTTTGCTTTTTTGATATTGAGCGGCATGAGTGTTTGTGTATATTAGAGATTAATCCCTCGTCAATTGCCTCATTTGCAAATATTTTTTTTCCCATTCTGTGTGTTATACTTTTGTTTATGATTTCCTTTGCCCTGTAAAAGCTCCTACTTTTAATTAGGTCCTGTTTGTTTATTTTTGCTTTTATTTTTGTTACTCTAGGAGGTGGATGCAAAAAATATCGCTGCAATTAATGTCAAAGAGTATGCTGCCCATGATTTTCTCTAATGGCTTTATAGTATCAAGTCTTACGTGTAGGGCTTTAATCCATTTTGAGTTTATTTTTGTGCCTGGTGTCAGAATGCTCAGATTTCATTCTGCTACACGTGGTTATCCAGTTTTTCCAGGACCACTTATTGAAAGTTAGTGTTCGTCGTCCAGTCACATCCGACTCTTTTTGACCCTATGGACTGTATTGCCTGCCAGGCTCCTGTGTCCATGGAATCCTCCAGGCAAGAATACTGGAGTGGGTAGCCAGTCCCTTCTCCAAAGGTCTTCCTGACCCAGTTATCAAACCCAGGCCTAGTTCATTGCAGGCAGATTCTTTACCATCTGAACCAGAGACTGTTTCTTTCCATTGTATATTCTCACCTCCTTTGTCATAGATTAACTGATGGTGAGTATGTGGGTTTACTTCCAGGCTGTCTGTCCTCTTCTAGAATTTTCACCAAAAAAGGATATATTTCTTTCCTCTGGAACTTCAGAAGTCTGCCTCTTGCCCTTGGGGAGCCCACAGTGCACAGAACGAAGGTATGAACCCCAGTGTGATACAACTGATTGGTACAGCTTGTTTCACTAGCGACCCAAAGAACTGAGATGTCTGATTGCATTATCTGTACTTGTCAAATTAATTTTATATGGCTGTGAAATATTTTCTGAGTGACAATAGACATATTTCCTGTCTCCCTAGAACCATAAGTTGCCAGAAGTTCCTAGTTTTGATGGATCTCCCTAATAGGATCCTTCTAATAAAACTGGCATTTGATTTTCTCTGTCATTCACGCTGCAATTTATTTTTTGTTAGGTTTTAATTGAAAACATCCACATATTTCCTCTGGAGCTATAATGCCAAGGAGGCGGTTATAGTAGTAGGCATACTTTCCTGCTCATTCTGATAAGAAAGCCAGGGAATTTTAATTCTACCTCTTTTTCCCCCTAGATTTAGAATGTAAATTCTTTCTACATATTTATGAAACAAGACAAGCTGATAGCAAGAGCAGTACTCAGTAACTGGAAAGTCAGTTACCTTTTATCTCTTGGTTAAAAAGAAGAAGTAGGTCAGTTCTTTGTTAATATTATTAGAAAATACTATTTAGGATGATACATCATCATAGGATGATACAAATTACTCTGGGAAAGACATTGTAAAGTTGATTTTCAAGCAAGAGGCAATAGCTAACTTATTCTTTTTCTTAAATATATTAAGAATGCAGTGACCAATTTTTCAGTAATCAAAGTCTGAATCTTTTTGTGTTCAAACTAATTATTTTAATTAGTTTTTTTTGATACCTTACCAAAAAAAACTAACAAAAACTAACCTAACTCAGCAAGCTATTTTCCCTACTCAGATCAAGCACCTGCTAGAAGGGTTTCTTCAGAGTTGCTAAGTCGTGTCCCTGCATCTGAACCTATTTCAGCCATATACCACAAGTATATGTGACGGAGAGAGAAATATAAATGTGAGAATAAAATATTTATGGCATGGAATTACTCATGCCCATTTGTTTATGTAGCCTTCTGTGTGTGTTTCTATCACAGACGTGAAACTAAAATTCGAGTAGATCCCTCTGCATTTGAGTCTTCTGGTGAGGAAATTTAAATTGCCCATCTACTAATTTTTTTTTGCATTTGAGACAAATCATGAGGTGCTTATAAATATCATTTCAAAGGCTAGGAGATGATATCTGTGTATTTGGCCTATTACTAAACCAAGAAGAAGTTTGTTTTAGAAGCAATATGATTCTCCAACAGCCTCCATGTTTGCAGACATCAGAATTGATGACACTTTGGAAGCCAAATACAAAAGCAAACATTTCTCAGGAAGAACTACAATTTGCTGCCATCCATTTCTATCAAACTCTGGGTGAAACATTACCGAAAACCTACTTCTCAGCCTTGATCCTAAATGGCTTGGAAGGCTGGTGACCTCATCCTTCCTTTGATGTTTAAAAAAGGAGGAAACTATATTTCAACTAAAGAGGCTAGAAAACATTAAAACTGCTCAAACTGGAAATTTCCACAACATCTGACAACACACCAAAAGCCGCTGAGACGAACATGCTCTCAAGTGCTGTCCTGCTTCCAGTTTCCTGTGCTTTCTGCAAGTACTTCAGTTTTTCAGTGTGGTTCTGGAGAATGCTGGCCACTGTTTCAGGGAAAATGCTTCGGTGACTATTGCTCCATGCTGATTCTTGCCCAGACCAGGGAGATCTAGACACTAGCCTGTGGACAACTGCTGCAAGTGAAGTCAGGAATCTGATCCGCAGGAGCAGCTTTTAGGTCTGACATTGTCCCAGAGTCCATGAGCTTTGAGACTGGGAATTAAACCAAGAACACTAGAGGCTGAGTGCCTAACTCCTATCAGAAACTTTGAACCATCTTCAAATATGCGAGAACTCAACTCTGAGTTAGCGCATTTTCAGTAGTTCTTTGCTTGCTGTTTCCACAATTAATGAACACCCCTTTAGATTCTGCAGTTCTGTAAATCCATGCATGATATAACCTGAATCATGACTCTATTACTTGGTAGTTAAGAAGAATCACTACGAATAGGATAGACTCAGTAAAGTTGAGTCTCCCAAGGATATTTGTCAGTTATTGCTGATCCATTGGACTTCCATGGCCCTCAACCCTCAGTTCTTTATATTCCTGAAACACTTGAATCCTTTATGTGATCTGTTTTCTTAATAGATCAGCCAATGTAATTTGTAGTTACATTAGTTACATTGCAACCTGAACTTAGATTTTTGATGTCTCAACTCTTGGTAGACTCCTCTGGAAGATGATCATGATAATAACTAGCATTTGCTGAGCTCTTCCTGTGTGTATCTCTTTTACAGACATCATCTGTCACAGAAATTCTGGGAGATAGGCACTAATATTAGCCCTATATACAGATGATTAAACAGAATCAGAGAGATTAAGTTACTATCCCAAGGTCACACAGTGGTTAAACTGAGACTTGAACCCAAGCAGTATAACTGCAGAAACTTTATTTCTGTAAAAGTCAAGTAAGGTGTAATCCCCTGACCAGAATGTCTGAGAAAAAAAATTAAATGCTCCAAGTAGTAGCATGACTGAATAAATTATGGTTTACCCATGCAATGAAATATCAGGTAATAATAAAACAAAATAATAGTTTTATGAATATGTAATGGTATGAGAAAATGTTAAAATGTAATATTAAATGAAAAAGTGCTGCACAGTAAAATCTCAATTTTGTACTTAAGCCAGTGTTGATTATCTCTAGAAATTGGATGAAAGGTGGTTTTAGTTTTTTCTTTATGCTTCTCTGTATCTTCTAAATTTTTAGAAGTGGCCATCATCAGGAAAGTGAGCTCAGTCATGTCCTACTTTTTGCAACCCCCTGGACTATACAATCCATGGAATTTTCCAGACCAGAAACTGGAGTGGGAAGCCGCTCCCTTCTCTGGGGGATCTTCCCAACCCTGTGGAAGTGGCCATATATTACCTTAAATTCCAAAAATTAAGGTATAGTGAAGCATAAAAATGTCTGAAATTCGCTTCTCCTAATTCCTAGCGTTGACGAAAAAGGAGTCTGTTTCTGTTTTGTCTGAGACAGTGATGTCCACCTCTACCCAGAGGTATGTGGCCTCTTATCCAGACCTCTGTCTGGATTAGACTCCTTAATTTTCATAAGAAAATGTCAATTCTACCACCAGCTCAGCTGACACTGATAGATGTGTCCTTCATTGTCCTCATAGATTATCTATACTCGAGCATCTCTCCACAGAGGATAACCTTGAACTCTGCTGTCCCAAACAGAGAGCTTGATTACTTTAAATATGTTTATATATTATATTCATGTGTATTATTACGTCTGAATATATATTCAGATAAAACTCCCAGATGGCCATATTGTCTATTTCTCTGGGACTTAATGATTCTTACATCTGTGTCCTACAACCACCTTGCCGAGCTCCTCACAAAATTATGTTTGCTGAGCTGAGTTTAGCCCCAAAACCATGAGCTTGGCAGTGAAGAATCTTATAAGTACGAGTCCTATTGCATTAAATGGAGAAGAACTGTTGAAACAGTTGTTCACCATATCATTACACTATAAAAGGGAATTTTTCCCAAGTCAAAAGTCATCATGATCTTTCTAAGCAATAGATTTGTTTTAATCTTATGGACACTATAATTTGTACCATCAACTTAAAAATTACAGACCACAAATAACCCTCTGTCTTAGCTGCTGTAAAGCCCTGGGCCAGATACATGGTGGTCCTCCAGCAAATGTCCAGATGCGTGTTTGTGGAACCGATCTCTGATTTTCTTCTGGCATTGACTTTCTCCTTTTTTTTTTTTTTTTTTTCATTTTAATNAAAAATTACAGACCACAAATAACCCTCTGTCTTAGCTGCTGTAAAGCCCTGGGCCAGATACATGGTGGTCCTCCAGCAAATGTCCAGATGCGTGTTTGTGGAACCGATCTCTGATTTTCTTCTGGCATTGACTTTCTCCTTTTTTTTTTTTTTTTTTCATTTTAATGTGCTCCTTCAAAGCATATGAGAAAGGGGAGAGAAGAAATAAATGGGTAGATAAATGAATACAAGCAAATTTGTATTGGGAACTTATGGCTATGATTTCAAATCAACACAATGAGCATGAGAGTTTTCTTCCTTGATCTGTTTTTCTAGAACAATTTACAGAGATTCAAGAGTTGGTGACATGATGATGACATGACAAATGGAAGATTTTCCCCACCACTATTTGTTTTAAAGAAAAATGACAGCGTTCAAGTCCCGGGTTCATGTACTGCTCTGACAAGATCTATTGTGACCCTGGGAACACCCTAACACGAACTGTTTTCTCAGGAAACAGGCCAACTGCTTTGATCGCAAGTGGACAAGTCAGAAAGGCAGGTAGGAGTGACTTGTTTCTCTGTAATTTTACAAGCTCAAATTCTACATCGCATCCAGTTGTTCCACAAGCTCCTGTACTTACAAACTTTCAACTTCAGAAAAGTGAACACAAAGCCCCAAATGAGAACAAAGGCGTGCAGGCTCTGCCTTCCCCACCGCAACAGTCTGATCACTTGAGCAGAGCCCTCTTGCTCCTGGTCACCAATAAATTTACGTGCTCACATGTGAGAGAGCTTCTGCAGTTGCTTTCTCCACTACCTTGTCCTTGCAGGACTTCCTTCATCTGTTGTTTTTTTCCATTCAGTCTTTAAGTAAGGTGTTTCACCTTCCCCTGGAGGCAGCACTTGATGTCTTTCTTTCCTGTAAACAGCAGTGTGGCCTGTCTTAACATTCTCTCCAGAACAATTTTTCTCTCTAAAGTGCTGAGTCACTGAAGGGAGGAAGAGACATTCTGTGAATTCTGTTTCTCAACTGAGAAAACAGAATCATTTCCCAGGACTTAAAAGGGTACTTTCAAGTGTGAGCAAATTCGAAAAGTGGGCAAGAAGTCCGTTCAGGGTGAAAGGTACAAAGTCCTTTTCACGTAGTCTGTGGAAGATCATCTTTCATAAATGAAAAAGGTATGAGTGGAAAATTCCTTTATTCTGCAGCAGGGGAGTAGTGCATCAGCCCTGGGCTGGGATTGCAGAGAGTTCTCTTGAGTTCTTAGCCTTTCTTTCTGGCCCCTTCCTTTCAGTTTTTCACCAGTTCAATAGGAAGATGACCTCTGCTCCTACCGAGGAGGGTACCGACAGAATGAGTGTGTGGGAGTCCTGAGTTTTTGGACACCTGGATTTGACTGTTGATCTTCAAATATCCACTGCTTCAAAATCAGTCTAGGTACATTTGAACTTTTTATTTTGTATTTCTCAAAGGCTACTGAATTAAACTTTTTAAGATAAAGAATGAAGTGGGCAGGGTATACAGGAAAATTCTAACACTATAAGCTTTTAAAATGGAGACTGATGGCAACTTCTTGTAAATCAAAAGTATTGCAAAATAAAAACAGTTTAAAAATGATTATTAGCCCTACCCAAGCTCAGGGTGGCTTCCCATACAGTAATGTGTGTGATATTTCCACAGCCTCCTTTTCAAACCCTTCCCGTATCCAAATCATCACACAGCTACCATTTGAGTAGCATGGTCTCATTATAAATATATTATCTTACCCATCCTGGTTAGAAACATATGAGGTAGGTATAATTATCCCATATTTCCAATAAGAAAACTGAGGCTCATAAAAGTTAGGTAATTTGTCTAAAATTATGAGACAATAGAAACGGATGTCTGGCCTAGCTGAACTCAAAGCCACTCTATTTCCACTGTTTGGCTGGCTAATCTGTTACACTGATTTCTATCTAGCTTCCTACTTGCAGTCATTCTATGGAAAAGGTGTAAAGTTTGGAGCTGTATTCTTTAATCATTCACTGTATAACTGGTGATGGTACACAGCTGTCCAGGCTTTAATTTCCTCAGGTCTTAAATATGGATGACAATGCCTACCTAATGTTAAAACCATTAAATGAGATAATATATTTAAAACATGGGCCAGTGTCTGGCTCATACCAGTTGCTTAATAAGTATCAGAATATGGCCATACCATCCTTTACTTACACTAAAATGCTCCGATATTAAAATTCTTTATACGTGTTCTAGTTCCTCCACCAAAAAAACAAAATCTATGGCTCATATTCCTTTATAACCTCCTTGTGTCAGCATGCTATTGATTACACATTCTGGAAGCTAAATTTATGCTGAGTTAAACAGGAAGGAAATCAATTACCTCACATGGGAGGATGGTCAGGGCAGGCTTGAGGGGTGGCCGATTCAACAGTTGACAATGTCATTAAGGAGCTAGAATATTTCTGCTCCATGATGGACAGAATCTGCTTCACCCTAAGGTTTATTACCCTCCCTGGTGAAAAGGCCTCTGGTTGCCTACAGTACCCAGAAGTAATCACATTTCATTTGTATCTGAGAGGAAAGAAAGGCTATCTCACTATGGTTCTACAGCCGTCAATCAGCTAATCTTTCCTTGCAGAACCATTCACTGGTAAAGGGAGGTGAATTTTCAGGATTGATTTGATTCATCATTTGAAGGGAAGTAGAATTTGTCCAGTACCCTTCCCAAAGTTTTATACTGTAAATCTCAATGATTGAAAGAACAAGCTTATTTATGAGTACAGGTGGAAGCTCTAGTAATATCCAGAAAAGAGATGGTGAATTTTCACAGAAATAAACTAAGTCTGTTTGATTTCAGAGCCCCAAATCCCTCCATGCCATTGGTTATGCAGAAAGGAGTGGTAAGAGTAAGCCCTTTAACACATTTTTTGCTTTAGATCAATTCTGTTGTGACACTGATTAACTTAGATCTCTAAATACACTTCTCAGGGACGGATGACACAAACACACAGAAGAAAAACAATACCCTTAACACATGATCTGTAGCTGGTTCCCCACAAGATGATTTAGGTGGTGCACATTTATGGCCTTAAGTAACACCGAAGTACAGAGAACTGAATCCTTCTGATACTATCAGAGCAACGCCAGTGTAACGCTATGAGTCTGCAGCACTTTCTAACAGGTGTAGATCTCCCTTTAACAAAGACAGGCTTAGAGCTTTGAAGGACATCACGTGGACTTTTAAACATTGTTTTGTCTTCCTTTCAAACAGTTTTTCAGTTACTTTGTATTTGTGATAAACAGTATTGGTCCTGGGGCTTCCTTGGTGGCTCAGTGGTAAAGAAACCACCTGCCCATACAGGAGACAGGGCTTCGTTCAAGATCCCACATGCCGTGAAGCAACTAAACCCACGCGCCACAACTATTGAACTTGTGCCCTAGAGTCTGGGAGTCACAACTATTGAACTTGTGCCCTAGAGTCTGGGAGTCGCAACTACTGAGCCCACGTACTGCAATCACTGAAGTCCTAAAGCCTGTGCTCTGCAACAAGAGAAGCCTCTGCAATGAGAAGCCCGTTCACTGAAACTGGAGAGTAACCCTTGCTTTCAGTAACTAAAGAAAAGCCTGTGCAGCAGTGGAGACCCAGCACAGCCCAAAATGAACTAATTGATTTTTTAAAAATTGGTCTTTCCATTTGAGGTAATGATAATTAGGAAATAATATGAAATTTCCTTTGAAAGCAGATCTATTTAAGGAAAACAAAATCAAGCCAAAGAGTAATCAGTTTTGAGAAAGGGTTATGCATGGATGTTAAAAATTATGAGGCAATATGTAGTGGCATATGAATAAGGAAAAAAATATGAAAGTGTTTTGAGAAAACTAAAGCTTGAAAAGCATTTACCTGGAGTAACTAGAGAATGATTACAAGAATAATGTAAATTCAAGACTAAAGAAATTGCTAGCACACAGGGTAATTACTTCAGGAGCCACAAGAGGGCAGTGGATCAGTGTCTGTAAAGCCAGTTTGGTCAGTATGTCTTCCTCACCAAAGTCCTTGTTCCTCAAAGTGTGGTCCACAGGCCAGCAGCAGAAACATCACCTGAGAGCTTATTGGAAAGGTAGTGTCTGTGGCCTCATCCCTGGACTACTGAATCAGATATGCATTCTAATGAGATTCCTACTTAATTCTTATGCACATTCAGTTCAGTTGAGTTGCTCTGTTATGTCCAACTCTGCAACCCCATGGCTGCAGCATGCCAGACTTTCCTGTCCATCACCAACTCCTGGAGCTTGTTCAAATTCATGTGCATCGAACTGGTGATGCCATTCAACCATCTCTTCCTCTGTCATCCCCCTCTTCTGCCTTCAGTCTTTCCCAGCATCAGAGTCTTTTCCAGTGAGTCACCTCTTCGCATCAAGTGGCCAACGTATTGGAGCTTCAGCTTCGACATCAGTCCTTCCAAAGAATATTCAGGGTTGATTTCCTTTCAGATTGACTTGTTTGATCTCCTTGCAGTTCAAGGGACTCTCAAGAGTCTTCTCCAACACCACGGTTCAAAAGCATGGATTCTTTGGCGCTCAGCCTTCTTTATGCACATTAGAGCTTGAAAGGCTCAGAGTTTTGGGTCTCTTTTGGCTAGTCTTCCTGCTGTGGAACAGGGTGGACCTGGTTATAATTTTAAAGAAATACATTTGCCACAGAGTCTACTATGATGCTGTCAGATTACTTATGTTTGAATCTCAGTTCCTCCTCTCACAGTAGCATTTGGGTGAAAAACTGCATTTCCAGTACTTATAACATTTCTTTAAAGAACAGATGCTCAACAAATGGATGGATAAATGAATAAATCATTCAGACGCAGAGAAATCCTAGTTCCTAACAGTGTTTCTGTGTTCCTGCCATCCTTTATTTTGTCAGTTTGATGGAAGATGAGGGTTTATTTGTATCTTATAGTATCAACTGCTTTAAATCTTTTTGTAACAAGACAGGAAGTAAATGTTCTCACATGAATACATATCCGTTCAGAGGTTTCTGGCATGTTTGGGTGAGCTTTCCCAGGGCTTTCCTCCATATTCTGATATCTGCTCCTTCTAATATAAGACCCTGGGTATGCAAGCCATGTTCAGGTTGAGACAAGCAGAGTTTGAAGGAAAGGGTTCACATTCTGATCATGTTATAAGTTTCAGACCGTCTAGGCCTTAGGGAAATTGAAGTAAAAGAATAAAACCTACTTGTGTTTCCTTGCCTAAAAATCAATAGGTTATTCCAGAAAAATATTAAAAATGACTTGTATACTTTGGGGAGTAGAGCTTTTAGTAAAATACTAAAAGAATACTTTCAGTATTTTCCCTTTTAATAGGTACAAGTGCAGGATATTGAAAAAGCAGTAGAATGCTTCAAAAAGTCCAAAATACAAGGCCTCTTGCCTCTGTAGGCTTTGCGTGTTTTCCAGTCATTCACCCACTACAAATCAATTTACAGTTGAATGGTTTCTCCATTAGGGCTTGTGCCGGAATATATTGAGAGGAAAGAGAAGTCTAATTGATGGGGTTATTCCTGGGCTGAGGTGAATCTCCCAAGCTCCATCCTTGAAACTTTACAGAGTAACTGGTCAGCAACTCAAGAAGGAGGTTTTCATAACCCCAACCATAAAACCAGTGCATAAAACTCTCCCTACTATTAAAGCCTAGGTAATGAGATACCCCCTTCCTCCTTTCTAAAGCTGCAACCCTGTGATTTTTCTTTCGTTTCATTTTTGCATTCATCCACTCATTCATTCAACAAATATTTTTGAGTACCTGCTAAATGCTAGGGATATAGAACAAAAAAGACAAAGTCTCTGCTCTGGGGAAACTGACATCTAGAATGTGAAAGAGGAGAGAGACAACAGCCAAAGAAGCAAAGATTAATTCTATTAGTTACAGAAGAAGGAAAAGCTGGGTAATGTGATTGTGCATGTGGAACATGTGCAAGCTTAGAATGAACCAACAGGCAAAGATTCTGAGAATGTGACTTTTGCTCCAAGACTCGAATGGGAGTTAGCAGAGCAAGCCTTGCTGGAAGAGTCTTCTAGTAGAGATCAGCTACAAAAAATTCCCAAGGCAAGAATATCGTGTTCAGCATGTTTGAGGAACAAAAAAGAATATCAAACTATGTCTGTATCAAATTGATTAAGGTCGAGTGGTATGTATAAAAATGTACTCACGAAAGTTCAATGAACAGATACATTTATGTGTAGTGGAGGGTATAGAGAATGTAGAGATACTTGATAGCACAGTGTAATGAGCCCAGAAAACCCAGGCTCTGCTGTGATTCTACTTGTTCATACTTACCTGTGCTTAATTAGTGGTTGTAGGGAAAGAAAGATGCTTTGCATTATTGGGGCTGGGTTGACTTGAGTTTTGTTGATGCTCAGAAGTGGACCTATTGGAATAGTCTTCATCATGAGCCGCACTGGTGTCTTATCCTATCAATTTATGTTGTTACTTTGCACACTGAGTTATTTTGGAAGCTGCTCAATCATGGTGGCTCTTAAAGAGAAAACTGCAATATAAAATTCCAACCCACCCATGAAAAGTTTTGGATATTAAATTTTTGAGACCTATCAGTAACTGTTATAATTAGCTCCTGCTGAAAACCTGTATTTTTTCAGCGCATCATTACTTCTCATAATTAGTTCTATAATTTCCCCATAGAATATGATCCATTTTATCTGAAGTGCTAAAATCAAACACAAGTAGTTGATCACTGTCTATCTGTAATTTGGATTGCTCTTTATCCAAGAAAATATTAGTTTTTGTTAGCCAGATAGAAATCTATTATGAATGTCAATGTAACTTAATTAAAGCATAATATTAATCATAAGACTATCTTCCAGACTCAAATACTTCCTCAATGATGTTTACTTGTCTAGAACTTAGCTGATGAAATGCAAAAATAAAATTGGATAAAGGCATTTTGGTGAGTAGGGAGATTTAACAAAAGCCTTTCTTAATGAAAAAATAATGTAATAGAAAGTACAGAAATAATTGTACCTACTAAATTACATTCAAAAGACTATCACAGTAAAATAAGTTGTTTTGCTCATTTTATATCTAAACATTAAATAATATTTATTAAATTTCTGCATTTCATTGCACTGTTCTGTAGGTTAGTCAACAAGACATAGGTCATACCCTCTATTAGTTTTTGCAAATTTTATTCATTTTAATATAAAATACCCAAGCAGTTTTAGGCATTAGAAAACATTCTGCCATAATCACTATTTTTTGCATAATTTTAATGTATGTAATAGCATAAAAAACTGAAGTGTATTCTAAATTAATGAGGGTGAGTGCAACTTCTTTGGGGAAAATTGTCCATTTCTTTAGAGAAATATTTTAATGGATCTCTGGTTATGGAAGATAAGGCCCAAAACTTGGTGCTAATGTGGTAATTTTGAGGTCGTGGGTGTATTCAGGTAATGAGGTATTATGGAGAGACAGTAATTCTCTCTGTAATTAAATAAAAGTCTGTCTTCCACAAATGTAAAGATTGTTATAGTAACTAATTTGGAACTTCCTGGCTGGGGTTGTAGTTGTCCTAGAAACAGAGTTGTCATCGTGAAACTAAAGAGGGAAAGAGAAAACTTAGATAATGAGAGGGGCCCCAGCCATGAGAGAGACAGTGACGAGAGGATACCCCACAGAGAACCAATTCCTAGCCATCCTCAGACCATTCGGAAACCGCATGGTGCTTCTAGCAGTCTCCCGGGGTGAGGGCCGGAATTACAGTAGTAAAGGAAAGAATGACTCCAGAAGGTAGGAGAAGTTTTTGTGCACTCAGATTGCACCCTAAATTGTGTCAGCAGAAATGCTTTTGGATGGAGACAGCAAAAAACCTCAAGCCAAACTGAATTAAACAGAAAATGGGAATTTGGGGCTCAAAGGGCTAAATCTTCATCCAGAGACTGTATGGGAGTTGAGGCAAGATTCAGGGTACAGGAACCTTCGAGAGATGGTTCTTCAAGTTCCTGCCTTCCCTCAGGTTGGCTGTCAGCCTCAGCTGCTGCTCCTCATTCACACCCAAGGTAAGGGAAGAGGCAGGCTTCCCCAGCCACTTAACAAGACAAAGGTCATGTGCTGATCACCTAGGCCTGAGTTACCTGAACTAATAAAGGTGTCAAGGGAACAGGATTACTCCAGTTGGTTTAGCTATATCAGGTCTAAGCCTTGTACCTGGAAATGGAGTCAAGCCTGAAAAAGAAAAGTGAAAGTTGCTCAACTGTATCTGACTCTTTGCAACCCCCTGGACTGTAGCCCGCCAGACTCCTCTGTCCATGGAATTCTCCAGGCAGGAAAACTGGAGTGGGTAGCCATCCCCTTTTCCAGGGGATCTTCCTGACTCAGGGGTAGAACCTGGTCTCTTGCATTGTAGGCAGATTCTTTATCATCTGAGCCAACAGGGAAACCCAGGAGTCAAGCCTACTGAGGCAGAATAGTATTAAGGGAGCCAGGGAGGATGTTTGGAAGACAACTTTGGTATTCTTTATAAGATCTGACAAGCTTCCTGAACTTTGGCTTCTGGAAGAGTTTCAGGAATGAATTTTCAGTTCAGTTCAGTCGCTCAGTCGTGTCCGACTCTTTGTGACCCCATGAATCGCAGCACGCCAGGCCTCCCTGTCCATCACCATCTCCCGGAGTTCACTCAGACTCACATCCATCAAGTCCGTGATGCCATCCAGCCATCTCATCCTCTGTTGTCCCCTTCTCCTCCTGCCCCCAATCCCTCCCAGCATCAGAGTCTTTTCCAGTGAGTCAACTCTTTGCGTGAGGTGGCCAAAGTACTGGAGTTTCAGCTTCAGCATCATTCTCTCCAAAGAATGAATTTTAGGTCCACTCAAATTTCAGTGACTAGTCAAGAAAATTTAGTTTTAATTCTCTTTCCATAGCTGGTATATAATAAAATCATCTTAAGTTTAACAATTCCATTTTCTCGGAGTTAAATAATACCCATTTAAGCTATAGTTTTTGTTTGTTTGTTTGTTTTTTAGTGAAACCTACTATACTTAGAACTAAGTGTTAATGAGCAATTTGAAAGCATTTTAGAACCAGTAAACTCAAGAATTCTCATGAAGATGGCAGGTGGGTACTGAAGAGTTTGACAGTCTTGGGACAGCACAGGGCGCTGGCTTCTCATCCCCACAGACAGAAGCTAAGGCACACTGCCCACATATACCAGCTGTACAGCCTGAAAAGGGAGCCCAGCTGGGAGCCGCAAAGGATTTTCCAGGACTCCCTCTGGGCATCCTTACACCCACACATGGGGCTCTCCCAGTGAAATAGCAAAAGTCGGAGCAGCAGGAAGCCTACCAGTAGTGCACAGTTGGAGTGATGCTTCAAGCAGCAAGCAGTATTTTCCAGATGTAGAGATTCAGTGTGCTTAGAGATTTGCATGGGAACTATAGAGTAGCTGTCTATTGCTGCAGACTAAATGCCTGGAGAATCCCAGGGACGGGGGAGCCTGGTGGGCTTCCGTCTATGGGGTCGCACAGAGTCGGACACGACTGATGCGACTTAGCAGCAGCAGCAGCAGCAAAGAGCACACGTATGTGGCTGGAGCCCTTCTAGATGTGAATGAGAGGATTTGGTCTGTATTCGCTTTAGCACAGTGAAGAAAACTAAAGAAGAATAAAGGTGACATTTTTAAGACTCGGGAGACCCTGGACTCAATAACAGGGGGAGATGGAGAATACTTCACTTTCGTGGAAGATCTCCTTTGGACTTACACTGAAATCTGTCTGGCCAATGCTCTCCTCCTAAAGTCTTCCGTGAACTATACCTGGTAGAAATTTATTGTCTATTTAGCAAGGCCTCCAAAGACATGAGTTTTTGCATTTTAAAGAATGTTAACTCCCTTGATTATGAGCTCAGCCGGAAAAACAGGGCAAAGTTGGGTGGCAAATGCATTCTGTATGTGAGTTTGTTTTTAATTGATTGATTTGAATAGTCTTCATCATGCTGGTTCAGATTGACAGATAGCACATGCTATTCTGTAGCTGCTGCTTTAGACTGTATTGGCCTTTTCTGATGGAGAAGGAAATGGCAACCCACTCCAGTATTCTTGCCTAGAAAATCCTGTGGACAGAGGAGCCTGGTGGNATTGCACCCTAAATTGTGTCAGCAGAAATGCTTTTGGATGGAGACAGCAAAAAACCTCAAGCCAAACTGAATTAAACAGAAAATGGGAATTTGGGGCTCAAAGGGCTAAATCTTCATCCAGAGACTGTATGGGAGTTGAGGCAAGATTCAGGGTACAGGAACCTTCGAGAGATGGTTCTTCAAGTTCCTGCCTTCCCTCAGGTTGGCTGTCAGCCTCAGCTGCTGCTCCTCATTCACACCCAAGGTAAGGGAAGAGGCAGGCTTCCCCAGCCACTTAACAAGACAAAGGTCATGTGCTGATCACCTAGGCCTGAGTTACCTGAACTAATAAAGGTGTCAAGGGAACAGGATTACTCCAGTTGGTTTAGCTATATCAGGTCTAAGCCTTGTACCTGGAAATGGAGTCAAGCCTGAAAAAGAAAAGTGAAAGTTGCTCAACTGTATCTGACTCTTTGCAACCCCCTGGACTGTAGCCCGCCAGACTCCTCTGTCCATGGAATTCTCCAGGCAGGAAAACTGGAGTGGGTAGCCATCCCCTTTTCCAGGGGATCTTCCTGACTCAGGGGTAGAACCTGGTCTCTTGCATTGTAGGCAGATTCTTTATCATCTGAGCCAACAGGGAAACCCAGGAGTCAAGCCTACTGAGGCAGAATAGTATTAAGGGAGCCAGGGAGGATGTTTGGAAGACAACTTTGGTATTCTTTATAAGATCTGACAAGCTTCCTGAACTTTGGCTTCTGGAAGAGTTTCAGGAATGAATTTTCAGTTCAGTTCAGTCGCTCAGTCGTGTCCGACTCTTTGCGACCCCATGAATCGCAGCACGCCAGGCCTCCCTGTCCATCACCAACTCCCGGAGTTCACTCAGACTCACATCCATCAAGTCCGTGATGCCATCCAGCCATCTCATCCTCTGTTGTCCCCTTCTCCTCCTGCCCCCAATCCCTCCCAGCATCAGAGTCTTTTCCAGTGAGTCAACTCTTTGCGTGAGGTGGCCAAAGTACTGGAGTTTCAGCTTCAGCATCATTCTCTCCAAAGAATGAATTTTAGGTCCACTCAAATTTCAGTGACTAGTCAAGAAAATTTAGTTTTAATTCTCTTTCCATAGCTGGTATATAATAAAATCATCTTAAGTTTAACAATTCCATTTTCTCGGAGTTAAATAATACCCATTTAAGCTATAGTTTTTTTTTGTTTGTTTGTTTTTTAGTGAAACCTACTATACTTAGAACTAAGTGTTAATGAGCAATTTGAAAGCATTTTAGAACCAGTAAACTCAAGAATTCTCATGAAGATGGCAGGTGGGTACTGAAGAGTTTGACAGTCTTGGGACAGCACAGGGCGCTGGCTTCTCATCCCCACAGACAGAAGCTAAGGCACACTGCCCACATATACCAGCTGTACAGCCTGAAAAGGGAGCCCAGCTGGGAGCCGCAAAGGATTTTCCAGGACTCCCTCTGGGCATCCTTACACCCACACATGGGGCTCTCCCAGTGAAATAGCAAAAGTCGGAGCAGCAGGAAGCCTACCAGTAGTGCACAGTTGGAGTGATGCTTCAAGCAGCAAGCAGTATTTTCCAGATGTAGAGATTCAGTGTGCTTAGAGATTTGCATGGGAACTATAGAGTAGCTGTCTATTGCTGCAGACTAAATGCCTGGAGAATCCCAGGGACGGGGGAGCCTGGTGGGCTTCCGTCTATGGGGTCGCACAGAGTCGGACACGACTGATGCGACTTAGCAGCAGCAGCAGCAAAGAGCACACATATGTGGCTGGAGCCCTTCTAGATGTGAATGAGAGGATTTGGTCTGTATTCGCTTTAGCACAGTGAAGAAAACTAAAGAAGAATAAAGGTGACGTTTTTAAGACTCGGGAGACCCTGGACTCAATAACAGGGGGAGATGGAGAATACTTCACTTTCGTGGAAGATCTCCTTTGGACTTACACTGAAATCTGTCTGGCCAATGCTCTCCTCCTAAAGTCTTCCGTGAACTATACCTGGTAGAAATTTATTGTCTATTTAGCAAGGCCTCCAAAGACATGAGTTTTTGCATTTTAAAGAATGTTAACTCCCTTGATTATGAGCTCAGCCGGAAAAACAGGACAAAGTTGGGTGGCAAATGCATTCTGTATGTGAGTTTGTTTTTAATTGATTGATTTGAATAGTCTTCATCATGCTGGTTCAGATTGACAGATAGCACATGCTATTCTGTAGCTGCTGCTTTAGACTGTATTGGCCTTTTCTGATGGAGAAGGAAATGGCAACCCACTCCAGTATTCTTGCCTAGAAAATCCTGTGGACAGAGGAGCCTGGTGGGCTGCTGTCCAGGGGGTCGCACAGAGTCAGACACAACTGAAGCGACGTAGCAGCAGCAGCAGCAGCCTTTTCTGAAAGAAGTCAGTTTTTCACCTGACACCCTGACCTTTGACAGAATAGACTGGGCTGTAAACTCACCTCAGCTGTTGTACAGATTCTCTACCTCAAAAATACCTGCCTTGCAGGTGCTAAAATCACTACCCATATGCCTCAGAGCTTCGGAGGAGGCAATGGCACCCCACTCCAGTACTCTTGCCTGGAAAATCCTGTGGACAGAGGAGCCTGGTAGGCTGCAGTCCATGGGGTCGCAAACAGTCGGACATGACTGAGCGGCTTCACTTTCACTTTTCACTTTCATGCATTGGGGAAGGAAATGGCAACCCACTCCCGTGTTCTTGCCTGGAGAATCCCAGGGATGGGGGAGCCTGGGGGGCTGCCATCTATGGGGTCGCACAGTGTTGGACACGACTGAAACGACTTAGCAGCAGCATACTTCACAGCTTAGAAGAATTAATTTTATTTTAAGAAAATGAAGGCAACTTCTAAGAGTTGCCTTCTAAAATGCAAATATTACTGGCAAAATTCTTATATTTAGCCAACTCACATCTGGTTTATACAGAATGTCTCGAGTTTTAATTTGTTGTCTTACACATTCCATCTGGGGGTGGTACCTAAGTTTTTTTTTTTTCCCCCATTCTATTTGAATTCTTTACATTTGAGTTGCTCCTCCTTCCTATGGGCTTCCCTTGTGGCTCAGCTGGTAAAGAATCTCCCTG
The DNA here is from genome assembly GCA_006410675.1 of Oreotragus oreotragus. Taxonomy (NCBI): domain Eukaryota; kingdom Metazoa; phylum Chordata; class Mammalia; order Artiodactyla; family Bovidae; genus Oreotragus; species Oreotragus oreotragus. Next base: position 28,312 of record SJYX01022304.1, on the reverse strand, counting down.
CAATATGGGAGATCTGGGTTCAATCCCTGGGTTGGGAAGATCCCCTGGAGGAAGGCATGGCAACCCACTCCCGTATTCTCGCCTGGAGAATTCTATGGACTGTATAGTCCATGGCGTTGCAAAGAGTAGGACATGACTGAACAACTTTCACTTTCACTCCTTCCTATAGACTTGCCTGTAAAATTTTAACACACATTTGCACACACCTGTTCAGGCAGCCAATCCCCTGACGTGTGTGCCACAAAGCACCACTTTATATTGATGTAATTATAAACTTATTGATAATAGTCATGCGTTTTAGCCCTCCTGAGATCAGTGTCACATCCTATTCTTGCTATTCTATTTTGCCATTTTCTAACAAGAACAGCAAAATGTTACTCTGTTACTAGGCAACCGTGGCAATTTTGTATGTGGCCCTCTACTTTCATCATTCTTCCGGCTTCCTCCTTGTGGTCAAAATATAATTGCTTTTCTTCTGAAACTTTTTTCCCATTCCTGGCTGCCATTGTCATCGTCTAACTGTCATCCTATTATGCTCACTATTGAATTCAGTGATGAGAAGCCACAATTTGCTCATCCTTCCACAGAATAGAAAATTGACATGTTCTTATGATGCATCTGTGTGTTTTCAGAGAAAGAGTTCCTCTTTTAGAGGTCACATTCCAAAAGAAGGTTTTCAGCACTTGGCAACCCTCCCTCTCTAATTTGCCTTCTCTTTACAACCCCTGTCATAATCCCTTTCTTTCAAGAAGTAGGTTTGTGGCTAGAGTGTGGTCATGTTTTGTGTGCAATGATTACATTCTGACAGAAAGTGAAGTTATTTTGTAGATGCTTCACCATGAATGATGCTCAGTCTGTGAATTGATATACATCAGCAACAATAAAAACAACAATAACTGTGACTTCAGCTGCGGGCCTATTGTGTGCCAAGCACTGCTCAGTGATTGATATACATTATCTGGTAAATCTCCATAAACTCTATGAGATAATATCACTCCCATGGTGTAGATGAGGAAGCTGAGATGAGACTCAGAGAACCCAGATCATATGCTTAGAGGGTAGCAGAACCAAGGTGTCTTCATCAACAATGTCGTTGATTATGAAAAGTAACATCAACTTAATAACAGCTTAAGTATAGATGATAATTGGAAGATGAATCTTGAATTCAGAAATATTAAACTGGAAAAACATGCACATTAGAACCAAGAAAATACTACACATATGTGTGTACTTAGTCGCTCAGTTGTGTCTGACTCTTTGCAACCCCACGGACTGTAGCCTGCCAGGCTCCTCTGTCTATGGGGATTCTCCAGGCAAGAATATTGGAGTGTATTGCCATGCCCTCTTCCAGGGGATCTTCCCAACTCAGGGAAAGAACCCAGGTCTCCCACATTGATTCTTTACTGTCTGAGCCACCAGGAAAGCCAAATATATATATGCGTGTATGTGTATATATATATATATACACACACACACATGTATATATCCCTGGAGTAGAACATGGCAACCCACTCCAGTGTTCTTGCCTGCAGAATCCCATGGACAGAGGAGCCTGGCAGGCTGCTGTCCATAGGGTTACAAAGAGTCAGACACGACTGAAGCCACTTAGCACACATAGTAAATATACACACATGTATAATGTACTACCATTCTCTTGCTTACAAACTGGATTTTTTTTTCCCCTAATTATTGTTCCAAGTAAATCACATAACAGTGTCATCTAATTTCATTGTTTCCCTCCCCCATACCCCAATTCCCATCTCCCTGCTACCATTTAATGGGGTTCTTTCCAATACATGCATGCCTAATGAGTATTTTTTAAGTTGTGAAGAGGTGCCTTTACAATTAGTAAATCTGGAGTCAACACCCACCTCTACCACGCGCCAAAAAAATCACCTTAAGGAAGATAAATCTCTGACCCTGTGTCTCTGGGTATATTTTGTTTATCCTTATCAAATTTTTGATAAAGATAGATAAATCTATGTGAATGGTTAAGTCTCCCACTAGCCATGACTGCTTTGATAACAAAGTCTTTCTTTTATTTATCCAGGTATTTCTCTATAGTATCTTGCACATACTGAAGTAGGTGTTCAATACATATTTATTTAATCACATTTGTTAATACACTTCTTTTCCCCAAATGGTTAATCACAGCATGCTGGTATTATGAGAACTAATCCAGTAATTTAGGGAGACCTTTTTCCATTTCTTCCATAAGCAGTATCATCTCAGAGCTGTGTTTTCACTTGTCCCTTGAGGATTTGCTTCAAGAGGCAAAGACTCTGCCCTTTCTGAAACAAACCTGCCTTCTCAAAAGTTGGATTTCTACCTTCTTCCTTAAAGAAGAGAGAAGGCACAAATCAATGATGTAGAGAAAGGTTGAGCACAGAGTTAATCTAACTAAGCTTGACTCTTTAGTAAATTGACTTTTTAAAAAGTTTCATGGAAATTGTACACTCATCAGACAAAAAAAAAAAAAAAGTTTCATGGAATGAAAAGAACAGATTATGTCTGAGTTCTAGAAAAGAGTTGAAATTTTTTTTATCAAAGATGGCACATTAAAACTTTTTAAGAAAAAAAAAGTTTTAAGGAAATAGACATTTTCTTTTCCCCATTTTAAGAAAACAGCCAGTTCAAATGCATAAATTAAGCCACATAAAATGTGGTAGGAGACATCTATTTCCTAGATGCTTCTACTTAGCCAGCAGTGAAACAAACAGAAGAGCTTAATTGTGGCATTATTGTTTTGCAAAGGTGCCAGCCTACTAGAAGGAAAGACGTAGGAGATAAGCCTTTAATTTAAATAGGTGATTAGTCATTTAATTTCCTTTGTCTTTTCTTTGTTTTCTATTACATTTCATCTCAGAGTTGTATATAAAATAAACCAAATTAAACTGAAAGAGACAAGTAGAGAGATAGCCTGATTGACAAGTTGGGAGAAAAGCTCTACTTTGAATCAGCATTAAAATGAAGACAATCTAGAGGAAGAGACTGAACATCAAATATTTGTTTAAACTTCGGGCTTATATCTCATTCACAGTTTTGAATGTTAGGGTTAGTGGAACGAATCAGTGATGTTTAGGTCATGCATCTCTGGCTGATAGAAATGTGCATTTTCCTTGTTTTGACACCTAGATTCTCTGTTCCTTATTTGATAATTGACCTCTTATATCATGCTATTTCAACAATATCAGTGTTCACAAATTCCAGCCATTACTAAGATGTAGAATTTCCTTCAAGGGCTATTAATTATCTCTTCCCATGGCAGACGTTGTCTTTTATCTAATCAATGTTTTACCCATTTTGTAGGGAGTTGTAAAACTAGTCTTTTTCCTCCCATTTTCAGGAATCATGTTTATATCACAAGTGCCAGACTCCCTTTCAGCATGATGATGCCCTTAAACTCAGGTTGGTAAATACATGGGTGGGTGCTATCAATCCTCAACTCCACACCCAAAGCAAGCATCACTCATTGATCCTTCCTGTTCAGCCTGTTTTTAAACTTGGAATTCAATGCCACAAAACAGACATCTGCTACTAAAGCAATCTCAGCATAAATCTTTTTGCCAGTCTATACTAGACATTAATCTATCTCCTTTCTTTTCTTTAATATTTCTAAGTACTGTCTTCTTAACTAAACTGTTTTAGTATTCCTTCTCTACCTGATCAAATGTTTCCTGCCTTAGTATATTTTCTCCTGAATTACAAAGTAATATTCATTCACTAGGACAAAGAGGATTCCTTCATGGAATTTCCAGTAGAAATTCCAGTCTTGTGGTTTGTTTTGCACTTTGAAAGGAATGGGCAAAAGTTTAAGAATTTTGTAAGTGAAAACATGGAATCAGAAGTACAAGGTAAACATACAGTCTTAGATCTTTCTATCTTTTGTATATACATGATTCATGCATTCTTAGAACATTTTGAATTCAATCGAACCTCTGTCCCTCTGATGTTCTTATAATGTGCTCATTTTGCTCAGAGTATGGAAACTTCTTCAGAGTTCATTTAGCAACGATGCAAACTGTGTCAGTTTTCACTCATAACAAATTGTGGTGGGAAAAGGACAAATATTTCCAGCACTTAATTTGGAGTTTCATATGTGTTTTTTTCCTCTACATCAATTTTATCAAAGTTCCAACTAGTTTTATTAAATTTGGCAAAGTCCAGCAGATTCTACTGGAATTGTTGCCAATTCTTTTCTTCCCTTCTTCCCTCCTTTCTTTCTTTCTATCTTTCTTATTTTTATCAGGGTATAGTTGATTTATAATATTATATAAGTTTCAAGTGTACAACATAGTGATTCACAATTTTTAAAGGTTATACTTCATGTATAGTTTTGTACTGTATGTTGGCTATATTCCTTGTACTGTATAATATGTCCTGTAGCTTATTTAAGTAGAAGATGTATTTCCAGGCAAATTTCAGTAAGATGTGGTCAAAATTATGCTTTGAGTGGCCAATTACCATTTGATAAGCAGACCTGTCCTGTAACTATGTGGTTGGAAATCTAAATACAAAGTTCAGATAGAAATATGAGAGCTGGAAGTATAGCTTGATCACCTTCACATCCCTGCAGGAGATATGGACCATACCTATAAGTATTACGCAAAGATATAGAATGAGTAAGATCGAAGAGAGAGAGTGTGTGTGTATGTTAAACATTGGGAAATGGCCACATCGTCATCTCAGAGTGAAACATTTCCATTGGTAGATTAGCTCAGAGAAAGAGTCTGAGAAGAGGTCTGAGAGGTAAGAAGAAAAGCAGTCGGTAATGGAGAAAGTTCCTCAAGGGAAAGAGTTCCAAGAAGGAGAAAGGGACTCACCCTATAAAAACATCTTGTTTTTTTTAATGCAAAACATGATAAATGTAATTAACACTGCTTTATGTTATATATGAAAGTTAAGATAAAAATTTCTCGGGGTTCTCATTATACACATCTTTTCTTTATTTTTTTACTTTACGTTATTTTACTTTACAATACTGTATTGGTTTTGCCATACATCAACATGAATCCACCACGGGTGTACACATGTTCCCAATTCTGAACCTCCCTCCCACCTCCCTCCCCATATCATCTCTCCGGGTCATCCCAGTGCACCAGCCCCAAGCATCCTGTATCCTGCATCGAACCTGGACTGGTGATTCGTTTCTTATATGATGTTATACATGTTTCAGTGCTATTCTCCCAAGTCATCCCACGCTCTCCCTCTCCCACAGAGTCCAAAAGACTGTTCTATACCTCTATACCTCTGTGTCTCCTTTGGTGTCTCGCATACAGGGTTATTACCATCTTTCTAAATTCCATATATAAGTGTTAGCATACTGTATTGGTGTTTTTCTTTCTGGCTTACTTCACTCTGTATAATTGGCTCCAGTTTCATCCACCTCATTAGAACCAAAAAAACATCTTTTCAATAGAAAACTTAATGTATAACAGGCTCAAACTGAGACTATAAAGAAAGGAAGTACCAAAGAAAATAGAGACACTTATAGTTAGAATTGTGGGACGCTGAGAAATTATTTATTGCATTGCTTTCATTTTCATGAGAAATTGAAGGCAAAGTCATTTAATAAATATTCTTGGGGTGAATTATGAGAGTTTGGGACAGCTGCAGTGCAGATGGAGAAAAAGAGACAAGCAGGAATAAACAGAAATATTTTAGAGAGCGTTGAAACCCAGGTAAGGCTAGGGACAAATTGCAGTGGCACCAGTCATGTTGCTATCCTAGTTTCTCTTAACAGCTCGGGGGCACACAACAACAGGGAACCATCAGAGTGAATTCATCCTTACTTATAACACACTGACTTCAGAAAATGGATTGAAGGGACTTCCCTGATGGCCCAGTGGAAAAGAATCTGCCTGCCAGTGGAGGAGACACGGGTTCAGTCCCCAGGCTGGGAAGATCCCACATTCCGTGGAGCCACTAACCCGTGCTCCGTAACCGCAGAGCCTGCGCTATAGAGCCCAGGATCTACAGCTCCTGAGCCCGTGTGCCCTAGAGCCCGTGGTCCAGCAGGAGAAGCCACGGCAACGAGAGAAGCTCATCCGCCACGCTGAAGAGTAGCTCCTGTTCCTGCAGCAACAAAACCCCGCACAGCCCAGTCAAATAAAAATTTTTTAAAAATATAATGGATTGGAAACCAGGAACAGCCAAAGTCAAAACTAAAATTCTATTCAAAAATATCAAGTATGGAGTATACTTTAAACTATAAATCGAATAACCTGGATTCTATCACTGACTCTGCCACTAACTAGCTATGTGACGGACTAGGTTAAGTGACTAGCTTGCCTGACCTTCACCTTTCTGGAACTTAACCCATCTATAATATGTGGAAGCAGAAATGAGTAAAGTCTCTTAAAACTCTAAAGTCTGAGATCTGTGAGTCTTTGTGGTATTCATTTATTTACTTAACAACTATTAATTATCAATATGTGCCAAACACTGTTGAAAATATGGATTATAATAATGAACAAATTGTTGAGTTACATTCTAGAAGGAGAAATCAACAATAAACAAGTTAAATATATATAATTGAAAATAGTAACAGGTAAGATGAAAGGAAAAGAAAAAAAAACACAGCTGACCCTTGAACAACCTGTGGGTTAGAGGTGCTGACCCTCCACACAGTTGAAAATCTGCGTATAACTTATAGTTGGCCCTCTGGATCCATAGTTCCTTTGTATCCTGGGTTCCTCTGCATCTGCAGATTCAACCAACCAGGGATTGTGTGGTACTGTTCTATTTCCTATTGAAAAAAACCTCTGTGTAAGTGAGAACTCACAATTTAAACCCCTGTTGTTCTTGTCAACTGCAAGGTGAGTGGAAGGTAATCTGAGAGAAATAAGGAATAAGCTATACAGGCAATGACATTTGGGCAGTTATACCAATGACAAGCAAGAGTCAGCCATACAAATACTTACGGGAATAAACACTCTAGGCTGAACAAGCAGCTAGTACGTAAGCCCTGAGTAGAACTGAGCTTGGTATATTTGGAGAATAAGAAGACCAAGTGTGCTTCACTTCTGTGATATCCTTCCTCCAAAT
>SJYX01022303.1:126473-179934 GCA_006410675.1 Oreotragus oreotragus | reverse complement strand
CCCCATTCTCACAAAATGTCATCTCCAGGCTGGTGTTTCATCTGTGTCTTTAAAAAGTCATTCTACTTGTCCTACCTGTAGCTTCTGGATAGTGCAGTGTATGGCATGATCTGTAGACCCCATAGTCATGTGTTCACCATTGCACCTCTTTGACCATAAAGTACATCCTTTGGTTCAAAGTAATATTATGCAGGATTACTTAATGAACCAGACTGAGGCTGGCCGAGGCACTGTAGTTAGTAAAGGCAAGTCCATCTCTGGAAGACATATTGATCCTGATCAGGGTAAATGATTGCTCCTTGCAGGATGGAGGTGTCCATCTTAGAATTTATTGCTGGTCTTGCCTTGGGAAGGAGGCACATTCCTGGGCACTCCAAGCCAAGTGGCTTCAAGTATTGTCCCAAGGATAGAACACTACTCCAGAAGAGGTTGCAATCGTGAGCTGTTTCCAGCAACACCTACAGCAGCCAGTAGAAGAGATTTCCAAGCATCTGGACCTTTTAGCTCATCACATCATCTCATGAGAAATAAGGGTAGTATTCTCAGATGGCCACAGAGACCAGCCTGGTAAAGTAATTGAGTGAAGCATGGCCAACTTGAGAACTAACGCCCAGTGGAAAAGGGAAGTGCCAGTGTATTATTGCCAGCACTGTTCCCAGATCTTCTAATTTCTCATGAGAATCTGAAAATCCAGATTTATTTTCATGCAAAATCTCTCAATTTTTAAATATTGATAATCATATCATCAGTTTTGCTAATAGAAAATAGATGGAATATACAAATTAGCATAACTGGAGGAGGGAGAATGGTGGAGAGTGAATCTACAGGAGCAAATAAAGGATATCCAACACAATGACCAATTCAGAATTTAAAAAAGCATTTTGGGTCAATAGCATGACGTACTTTCTTAGTCTGCTTGGGCTTCCATAACAAAATATCATAGACTGGTTGGCTTAAACAATAGAAATTTATTTTCTCATGGGCTTGGAGGCTGCAAGTCTGAGATCATGGTGCTAGCATGGTTGGTTTCTGGTGAGGAGTGTATTCCTGGTTTGCAGTCAACTATCTTCTCACTGTATCTTTATTGGGTCTTTCTTTCCTTGAGGTGTGCACATGAAGAGAGAGAATTAAAGGAGGGTGGGCTTTCTCATGTCTCTTTTGATAAGGAAAAGTTATGTTTTTCCTTATAAATGCATTTTCCCCAGAACATGCTAATTAATCCTATAGGATCAGAGCCTCACCCTTATGACCGCGTTTCTTCACTGTAGAAGGGAATGGCAGCCCACTCCAGTGTTCTTGCCTGGAGAATTCTATAGACAGAGGAGCCTGGCCAGCTACATCTGCGGGGTCACAGAGTCAGACATGACTGAGCAACTAACACATATACACTTCGTCACTTCTTCATCTCCAAATACAGCTACGTTGGGGGTTAGAGCTTTAACACATGAATTTGGGTAGCGAGGGGTACAGAAATATTCAGTCCATAACAGGTATCAAATTAAAAACTCAGATAAAATAAAACAAACAAAATATGAATTCCAGCCAGCATTAGAACACCAGTGTTTAGTCATTGAACACCAGTGACCTCTGATATAAACAGCAACTAACTGCTTACGTACAAGTTGGCTCTAAGTCTGTTGTATTTGTGTGTGTCCTGAGCTGTGAGTCAGTTAAACAGTATTTGGATCCCAACGTTTGATTTACTGTTAAATTGATTACCCCAAGTTTTCACCTGTAAAAAGAAATAATGAGAAATCTGGGAAAATTATAGAACTGAAATATGTTGCTGTGCTTTTCACTTGAGATGAATTTTCTGGTTCAACAAGTATTGACCTAGTAATTTTCTTGCCCTTTTTGATTTCAAACTGAGCTCCACATTCTAAGGCAATAAGCAGAGGAACAGAAAACTAAAAACAACTTAGAACTGAAAATAGATGTCAGGCATGGTGTCTTGATCAGTATCAGAATACGTTAAGATGTCTCCAAAATTTCTCTATCCACAATGGGTAGAAAAAGTGCACTGAAGAATCAGGAGAGGACTCCCTTGGCAGCCTAGTGGTTAATGCTCCAAGTTTCCACTGCTGTGGGCACAGTTTCCATCCCCGATGAAGGAACTAAGATCCAGCATGCTGCTTGAGGCTCACCCGAAAGAAAATAAATGAATAAATAAATAAAAGGAGAATGTTTAAAAAAAAAAGATGTCTTAGCTGTTGTATTTTAATAGAACTCTCAAGCAAAAACCACAAAGGTGCCAAAGAACTGAAGATGTTGTCCTCCAGCACCAAATACACGGATATCAAATTGTGGTCCACAGATAAACAACTTCAGCATCATCTGAGAACTTGCTAGAAACACAAAATTTAGCCCCATGAAGACACACTGAATCAGAAACTCTGGGGATAAGGCTCAGTAGTTGTTTTAACAAGTCCTCCAGGTGATTCTGTTGCACCCAGAATTTAAAGAAATTTAGCTGTATGTTGGCCTTCCCTGGTGGCTCAGTGGTTAAGAATCTGCCTGCAATGTGGAAGACTTGGGTTTGATCCCTGGGTCAGGAAGATCCCCTGGAGGAGGGCATAGCAAACCACTCCAGTAATTTTTCCTGGAGAATCCTATAGACAGAGGAGCCTGGCAGGCTGCAGTCCATAGGGTCACACAGAGTCAGACACGACTGAAGCAATTAAGCAACAGCAGCAGCAGCTCTGTATTAACAAGCTGATGGAAGGAAGTGGACCTGGGAGAAGAAAGAGAAGATATTGGCATTTCACTGTGTCTACAGTATCCCAGGCATTGTATTAGGAGATCCAGTGACAGCATCAGAATGTGAGACCAAGTCCATCCAACTTCAAAGACCATGCGCTGATTCTATTCACTCAAATTTTCTCCTTAAAATACATATTAACTATCTCTCTCTACTGGGCCAAGTTCTTCATAAGTGTTATCTTCTTTAATCTTCACAAAGATTACTAAGAACTCTTGTATATTGTTCCCATGTTACAGGTCAGATAAATCAGGATACAGAAATTAAATCTTCTTCTCACTGTGGCGTAGCTGGTCAGGGGCATAGATGAGAATTATGCTCAATTTAGAATATCATAAAGCCCATGTTCTCACCTTACCTTCCTAAACCCAACTGTTTCCTTAGTTTTTAAATCTTCTTCCTTGGGTTGCCTCTGCCTACGACTCCTCATTTGTTCTCTGTGTAAGAAAATTCAATCTTTCTCAACTTGCTTGCCACATCTGAAGCACAGAACACAGGGCATTATTTGAGAGGATATTCTCTCAGTTATTCAAAGGGTGGCCCTTAACTAGTGCCAGGGGAGATGCATGGGTTGGGGCGGAAGAGCCAATTCATTACACACAATGGAAGCTTTTGGCATCAGCACTTGATTCTCTCAACAAAACCCCCTTGGAGCAAACCTAGAAGCCAGATGGAAAAGTACTCTTATTAACCCATCTGGCAATTCACTTTTCTCTCTTTTTCCAGACTTCTCTTTGAATATCTTCCTTCAGTCAGAAAACTTGCCAAGAGAAAGCATGAAATAGTTGAGAAGAATTTCAAACCCAATACCTCTGGTAGATAGATATGCCTCACTCGATAATTCACTTCCATACCCTGGATTCTGTTTCTTCAACAGAAAGTATTTTCTCTATTCATGAATGTTGAAGACCATTCTGTCCAGCTCTAGCATTCTATGGTTTATGAAAAGAAATTAAGCACTTCTGTCCAATCACCCTTCTTAATTCCAAAGAAGGGAAAAAAGAAAAAAAAAAAAACAAAGAAGGGAATATGTTTGTGTCTTTATTGTAAGTATATGTGCATCTTTACATGTAATCATTGGGACTTTTCGGATATTGTTGCATGTGGTTTTCTTGATAGTGATGGTTCAGGGCACACTATCCCTAAAGGTCCGTATAGTCAAAGCTATGGTCTTTCTGGTAGTCATGTATGAATGTGAGAGTTAGACCATAAAGAAGGCTGAGCATCCAAGAATTGATGTTTTTGAGTTGTGTTGTTGGAAAAGACTCTTGAGAGTCCCTTGGATTGCAAGGAGATCAAATAAGTCAATTCGAAAGGAAATCAACCCTGAATATTTCATTGAGAGGACTGATGCTGAAGGTTCAATACTTTGGCCACTTGATGCAAAGAGCTGACTCATTGGAAAAGACTGATGCTGGGAAAGATTGAAGGCCAAAGGAGAAGAGGATGGCAGAGGATGAGACGGTTAGATAGTATCACCAACTCAATGAGCATGAATTTAAGCAAACTCTGGGAGATGGTGAAGGACAGAGGAGCCTGGCGTGCTGCAGTCCATGGGGGTCTCAAGGAGCTGGACACGACTTAGAGACTGACCAACAGCAACTGCCCAGATATGGCATCCTTGGCTTATTGACAATTTTAAGCTCAAGGTATATGAGAAAATGAGAGATGCAAGATAGTGACTCTGACTTCCCTTTCCTCCCTTTCTTCCCTGAAACAGGTCACAGAACCATCAGGTGAAGGATGGCCTCCAGGTGTCCAGAAGAAAGGAGCCACCTTACCTTTGAAGACAAGGGACCAGGAAGAATTCTAACAAATAAGTCTCACTCTGTTACCCCCAATTCACTACACTCTCCTCATACGTCTTAACCTATCTTATTCCTCTGCAACTGTCCTCTTTCTATAAAGTGAGTATAAAAGTATACAGGTTTAATTTTGAATCTTTATTTCCTTTTGAAAGCTCCCATGCCACATAAAACTTAAATAAATCTGTATGCTTTTTTCTTGTTCATTCTATCTTTTTTCAGTTTAATTTCAGATCCAGCCTACAACTCTGAGCATCAAGGAAAACTTTTTCCTCTCCTAAAATATTCATGATTATTTCCTTGGACAAGTTTATGTAAAGATCTTTGTTTATGAAACATCTACATTTAGAATTAGTTAGGATTAAGGGTGAAGGTTAAGGTTACCCCAGTTCTTGAGAAGCCTTTCTCATATCTTGAATCCAGCCTGTTTATGGTGACTCATTTGATTCAGTTCAATTCAGTATGATCTGTTTTACTCTGCAGTGTTTTCCCATGTACATCCTCTGTAAGCATTGCATTAACTCATAGGAAACTGGCTAGAAATTCTCTTCCAGTGGAAAAGTTAATGCCATGAGTGACTAGACCTGCTAATTAATAATTTTAGAGGTTATGATGGAATATTCCTTAGTAGGAAATTCCATTTTGTCTTGAGCAATATGTATGTTTAAAGCTTTTCATATCTCTAAAAATTAGATTTTTGATTGACTTTTTAAAAAATATCTTCCTCAGAAACAGAATAGTTAGGTATATTGCCTTTTATAATCATTCATCATTTATCTAGTCCATACATCCATCAAATTAAAAAAAAATTCTTTATAAAGAAAATCCAAAATATACTAATCAAACAAATGTAGGCAAGTGTTGTAGAGGTTTAGTCAAAGTAAGACCTGGAGAATGCTCCAGATCTCTTTAACTGGGTTGTTTGTAGGTTCATCAGAAGGAAATTTAAATGGCCAAAAGAATATGGCAGAGAAAAGTCCCCTAATGCTTAACTGCTTCCAGCTGCTATCTTAGCATCTAGCCAATAAAGATTTATAAACAGTACATTCTTTTTTTCATGCTGAGGTCCCTTGGTATGCAAAAAAAAAAAAAAAAAAAGATAAAATTCAACATGGTTGCTTTCAGCCCAAGACAAACTAATAATCTATGGAAGACAAAGAATGAGAAAGTACCACTCTGAGAAAGAATTAGTAGTATCAGAATTAAATGGAATAATCTCTTACAACCATCCTGATGCTAATCAGCCATAATTTTGTTGTTGTTCAGTCCGACTCTTTGTGACCCCATGACTGCAGCACTCCAGGCTTTCCTGTCCTTCTCCATCTCCCAGAGCGGGCTCAAACTCATGTCCATTGAGTTGGTGATGCCATCCAACCATCTCATCCTCTGTCGTCCCCTTCTTTTCCTGCCTTCAATCTTTCCCAGCATCAGGGTCTTTTCCAGCGAGTCGGCTCTTCACATCAGGAGGCCAAAGTGTTAGAGCTTCAGCCTCAGTATCAGTCCCTCCAATAAATATTCAGGATTGATTTCCTTTAGGATTGATTGGGACTGATTGGTTTGATCTCCTTGCAATCCAAGGAACTCTCAAGAGTCTTCTCCAACATCAGTTTGCTAACAAATACTTCTGCTAAAGCGTTTAATCTGTACAAATATAATCGATAAAAGTATACCTTTTTTTCCCAAAGTTGCAAAAGTATAGATTTGCCAAAATTTGCTAAAGCTCTCCTAAATAAAATCAGTGTTCCTTCTCTTTTTAAGAATTGGGAACAAACACCCTTTCAGACATGGTTAACTGTGAGAGCTAGATTATATAGATGTGAATACTAGGCATATCCATATCATAGGTGTATACAGTTCCATTGTGATTAAGTAAAATCAGCAAAATTTGTTTCACATGTTGAAGATATAATTGGGTTAAATGATAGCTAGACATAAATAGCTACCTTTTAACATTAATTACCACTGTTGGTATTTTGTTATTGTTCTACATAAAATCTGTTGTCTAATTTTGGCACTTGTTCCTTCATTTACTCACTCAGTAGTGTTTATTTAACACTTTCCATGTGCCACGCACTGCATTAGACAGTGAGAGTACAAACAATAGGGTAGTCAAGATCCCCTACGTTTGCATTTCAGTGGGGGAGACAAACAGTAAGACAAACACACTATTAACTAAGACTACTGACTTTTAAACAGAGATTCAGGATGAAAAGGAGTCAGCACTGTGATGAACTAAGAAAATAACCTTTCAGGCAACCAGATATGACAAAGGCTCTTGTGACTAGACTTAGGTAAAGGAAGGAGGTGGAGGAATGCTGTAAGATACAGGCAAGTTTCGATTTTACTGCAATACAATAGGCAGTCACTGAAAGGTTTCTGTCAAGAGAGTATCTGGAGATAACCTCTGTTTAACATGATTGTTTAGCAGCTATGTGGAGAATGGGTTTGAGAGACACTTTATTTCAAAAAAGTAAAGATACAGACAAGATGAATATTTTAGTAATTCAGGTGGGGAATGTTGAAAAAGATAAATTTTGCAGATAGGAACACAGTATTTGTTCAGGATGGCCCCCAGATTTCTGACTTTAGTAATTAGATAGAAGATGATTGTACCAGGTCCTGAGGTTGTGACTCTAAGGTCAAGATAAGGTAGATGAGAGTGGAAATAAAGGAAGTATCCAGAAGGCCATTTTGGATGAGTTATTCAACTTGAGATAACAGTAGGCAGTTGGTTGTTCAACTCTGAGGTTCAGAATCAAATTCCAGACTAGAGATATAAATGTAGAAATTGTCAGTATATAGATAATATTTAAATTTATGTGACTAGCAGAGATGAGCTAGGGTGAAAACACAACAAAGAGGAAAGAGGGAACAGAAAGGAGTCCAAATATTAATAAATGTCAGCATTTTTTAGGCTGAAAGAAGGGGGAGGGACCAGAGAATTAGACCAAGCAGGCTGAGCAAAGCTAGAACAGGAGGAGTTGTGAAGAAGTAGATTTGTGAGAGGAGAGTGTACACTTATTTAATATTAAACATGCTAGAAATTCGAGCAGATATAGTTGAAGCAGATACAGTTAGTGCCAACTAGGCCCAATCAAGTTTTTTCTTCCCATTTATTTGTTATTTATGGTCACGATTAATGCGAATAGCTTATCCTGTTTACATAGACTAATAAATTACCTGTATTGTCATGACACTTACACACATTCATACAAATTCATGCAGGTTCTGGGCCCTGCCATAATTCAGACTATTCTGCCTCTTCTTCACATACCTTCTCCAAAACTCAAACTCTTTGCTCTGCTCGTGTGTTCCACTCAGCCAATCTACTCCTTGTTTCAGTCATGATCCCAAATTATAAGACAGCATGCCATGTTTGCTGGCTGAGGAGACCTCTCAAGAGGTGAGGAACAGGTCAAGACTGATGGCATCAAATTGGACAAGGACCCACAATTCCAATAGGCTTTATATCTCAGGCATCTCAAGGCAGATGGATGAGAAGAAAAAGGCAGGAAGATTCTTTGAGAGTCCCTTGGACAGCAAGGAGGTCAAGCTAGTCAATCCTAAAGGAAATCAACCTTGAATTTTCACTGGAAAGGCTGTTGCTGAAGCTGAAGCTCTAATACTTTGACCACCTGATAGGGAGAGCTAACTCACTGGAAAAGACACTGATGCTGGGAAAGACTGAAAGCTAAAGGAAGGGGGCAGCAGAGGAAGAGGTGGTTAGATAGCATCACCAACACAATGGACTTGAATTTGAGCAAACTCGAGGAGATCATGGAAGACAGCGGAGCCTGGTGATATAGAGTTTGTGAGGTCTCAGGGTCGGACATGACTTAGCTACAATAACAACAATAAGGAAAGGGCATGGCTGAATTCCCTTCAAGTATTTAAAGCATATTTTATCTTTTTAGGTCAACTGAATCTAAATCATAAAAAGGGGACATAATATACTGTGAGCATTCGTGTGTGCTCAATCGCTTAGTCTTGTCTGACTCTTTGCGACCCCATGGACGGTAGCCTGCCAGGCTCCTCTGTCCATGGGATTTTCCAGGCAAGTATACTGGAGTGGATTGCCATTTCCTTCTCCATACTGTGAGCAAGAACAGTTAAATGGCAACGCACCCAACTCCCCTCATCCCCTGCTAAAAAACAGCAAACACAAATGTTGCCAAAGAATAGTGGGAGACACCATTTCAGGATGTTTTTTAGTTTAGACTTTGTTTTCTCCCCAGCATGGATTAGAGAAGTCTGTAAAACTCCACCCAGCACAACAGAAAAGATAAAGAAGGCATTTTCACAGATTGGAAGAATGTAAAACTTCAGCTTTTGCAAGGAAATGTAAAACAGCTAGTGGGTGGGGGAGAAGACTAGCTCTTATAGAAACATAGATGAAAACTCCGTATGTTATGTCTGAACTTTGAACAATTGGTTACAGACCGAGAATTCACATCTGTAACATGTCCAGTGTTGGGCAAGGGAGTGATTATTTTTTCATGGATTAGCACAAGAAATGGAAAAACACTGACAGATGACCCACAACTGGAGTGACCTCGGTAGAAGGTGACCTGAATAGGAGCCACCATGACCACACTGCCTTGATCACACTCTGCCAAGGACTTCATCAATACTTCAGCAAGAAGGGACAGACACTGAACTCCAAAAGCAATGGGGAAGAGCTATGGACAGCAATTCCCTGGGAACTGCAAAACAGTGGAAGCGAAAGGAGAAGCAGAACAGGGAAGCTGGAGAAGTGAATGACAAAGTTCAAAACCAGCATCATCATGTTATGTCTTAAAACCATGTTTTGCTACTGCTTTGTGTACTACATTTGTCCTAGTTCCAAAGAGACGTATTGTTGTTCTTTAGTCACTAAGTTGTGTCTGACTCTTTTACAATCCCATGGATGATAGCCTGCCAGGCTCCGCTGTCCACGGGATTTCCCAGGCAAGAATACTGGAGCAAGTTGCCGTTTCCGTCTCCAGGGGATCTTCCTGACCCATGGATCGAAACTGCATCTCCTGCATTGGCAGGAGGATTCTTTACTGCTGAGCCACCTGGGAAGCCCAAAGAGATGTGCAGTTATTTCCAAACTGGGGGTAATACTTCCTGCTTCTTTCCTTCTCCCCCATATAATCTATCCCTTACATCCTTTGAAGTCAAGGCGACCTAGAGAAACTATGTGGCTAAATACATGACTCAGGGAAAAAAATATATAACTTAGCATTACAGTTTATCATTCAAGCAGCCAAGCCAATTATATAAATTGATGCTAATGGACTGACTGAAGCTTCTTCTCTCCAAGCTTTTGTAGCCACCATTATTATCAGTAATGGACATCCATGCCCTGGGTCTTTAGGGTGTCCTGTTTGAGGGCTTTATCCGTAGGTTTGGGCTCTACCTCATCAGCTGTTAAGATGCCAGAGGTATTAGACCTCCTACTGGATTCTTCTTCAATCTTGTTCTCTAAAAGAGGAATCAAAAATACACATAAGGAGGATGAGGAGGAATCCGAGGTTAACATATGATAACCTGAGTGAATGACCCAAACCGCAAATCCACTTATTATGTCCCTAGGTCCATAGAAAGGAAGTGTCTGGTAGGTCTACCTTAAACACTAGACCAGTGCAGGCTAGGAACAGTGCTTTGTTGGCATAAGATGGTGTACTTAATAGAAGAAAGCTTCTCTTGAATAAAAAAATAAAGAGTGACATCAACTATTTGTATTATCTAGCTACATTACTTCAAGTTGAGATTTTTTTTCCCCCAAAATCTTTTCTAAATTCTTTGGAATTAATTTGCATTATATTAACAAATGTTCTAGCAATAAGCCAGCTCAGTTAAACAATTATATCGGACTATTAGGACAAATACAAACAAATGGAAAACATGTTGATCTTTTTATTAGCTACATAATTTTGTGGACTTTGCTCTTGGTTTTAGAAGGCTGTTAGTAATTTATATCTTAAATGAAGCCCTCTGAACAAAGGGGAAAAGGATGGAAAAATGTCTCATGAAGTGAATTGATGTTCATAGTTTGGATTTCAAAACAGCTTTCTGAATTCATTGTGTGTCTATCCTATTCGAACACATTAATCATTGACTGTCTTATATCTTATTTTGTGATGTGTATATGTGTTTGTGCATGTGCGTGTGTGTGTCTTTCTCCATAGCTCTTTCTTTCCCCCTCCCTCCCTCTCTTCCCTAAACTGAATTCTTGTGATCTTTCTGATTGTGTCAAAATTATAAAAAAGGGAAACACTCTAAAAGTATATACCTTTTATATAATTTTTTTTTTTTTTTACTAATGATTCAATCAGTATGTAGGTGGAAGGTTTGGCTTTGTCTTTAATGATTCATTTCCTTAGAATCAGCTGGTTCAGAGTGAAAATGATTGTGGGGGATTATTCTCATTTTCACATGTTGAACCTACTATTTCAGAAGTTTCGGGTTAATTCCCAACTTGAGCGCTGACTCATTCAGCCCTATTTTCCCCCACAGGATGTGAGGAGGTGGTCTGTCTGGGGGCCGTGGACATCCCTAAGACATCACCCCACCTAACCCTAGGGCATAGATTGCATTTTCTGCAAAAGAGGGTAAAGACTGACCCTTGTATTACTGCTATTCCCTGGAGAAACTGAAACAATAAACCATTGTAAGAATGGGCCTAATCTCTTCTTTTTCTGCATGGTTATACAGTTTGCTGCTAACTGGTCTCTCCTGCCCATGGTTCAGTTCATTTAATCACTCTTTCTACAATGAAAGTATTTCTAAAGTTTTATATGTTAGAATTACGCACATGTGTAGATGAAGAAGTACTCAGCCCTTGGAAGAGGCAAAAACCTGAGCTAAAGAAAGTATGTAGAAGATCTGTATTATAATCTTACAGAGTGACTGTGACGGGCTAAATTGTGTCTCCCCCCAGCCACCCTGCAGATTAATATGTTCATGTCCTGCTGCTGCTGCTAAGTCACTTCAGTTGTGTCCAACTCTGTGTGACCCCATAGACAGCAGCCCCCCCAGGCTCCCTCGTCCCTGGGATTCTCAAGCCAAGAACACTGGAGTGGGTTGCCATTTCCTTCTCCAATGCATGAAAGTGAAAAGTGAAAGTGAAGTCACCCAGTCGTGTCCGACTCTTAGCGACCCCATGGTCTGTAGCCCACCAGGCTCCTCCATCCATGGGATTTTCCAGGCAAGAGTACTGGAATGGGGTACCATTGCCTTCTCCTAACACCCAGTAATTCAGAATGTGACTGTATTTGGAAATAGGACCTTTAAAGAGGGCATTAATGTCCTGCAGGTGGGCACTAATCCAATGTAATGGATGTCCTTATAAGAAGAGGAAATTTGAACACACAGAGAGACACCAGAGATGTGCCCACACAGGAAAGACCAGGTGGAAACAGTGTCAAGATGGCCATTTGTAAGTCAAGGAGAAAGGCCTCAGGGGACCAAACCTGTTGCCACCTTGATCCTGGACCTCCAGCCTCCAGAGCTGTGAAAAGCTTAATTTCCATTGTTTAAGCCACATCAGCTGTAGAATTCGGTTATGCCAGCCCTAGTAAACTAATACAGTAGTTGGAAAATCTCAGCTTTGAAGTGCTGAAATTTGAGTAAACCTCTTAGCAGTAGTATAACCTTGGGACAATTGTTCAAACCCTCTTAACACCAGTTTTCATATTTGTAACTGAAGTAACAATAGCTACCCATTGAGGTTATCTTGAGGGTCAAATGAATGTATGTCAAGTGTCAGAAATAAAGCAGATAGTCAAGAAATATTTTAGGGAGGCTGCAACCTATTGGAAGAAAGGTATATGGTTTTAGACTTGTGTTTGAATCCAAGCTCTGCCATTTAGCTAGGCAACCTGAGGCACATTATTTAAAATCTCTAATCCACAGATCATGCATATGAAGCACTTGGACTATATTATCATATACATGTCAACAGATGTTAGTTCTCCTTGGAGATTCTCTTGAGGACTCATTATTCCAATTCTTTCTGATTATCAGGTGCTGGTGAGGGTAAAGAATCTGCCTGTCCGTGCAGGAAATGCAAGAGGTGCAGGAAATGCAAGAGGTGCAGGTTTGATCCTTGTGTCGGGAAGATCCCCTGGCGTAGGAAATGGCAACCAGCTGCAGTATCCTGGCCTGGAAAGTCCCATGATAGAGGAGCCTGGTGGCCTATAGTCCATGGGGTTGCAAAGAGCCAGACATGACTGAGCATGCACACACACACACCCTAGGATCACATATTGACTCTATTTGCCATGGGCAGATGAAAAGGGAGAGTCTAGCTGGAAGCAGGAAGATGTGATCACAGTATTTCTGTTTTGACCCTTTACTTACATTCACCACATGATGAACAAAAGACTGTGGAATGGCTTTTCTGAAAGAAGAGCAGTCATACTAGGCAGTAAAAGAGAAGGCTTTATCACCAGGGTGATAAAATGACTATTAATATCCTATCATCTAAGCACCCATGTGAAATTTTGTTAATAAACTCTTAATTTTTACATGAAAGAATGAGTAAAAATAGGACTGAAATAAATAAATCTACTTCTGTAAGTTACATGTACTCTCTCCAAAAAAGGATAAAAATTATTATTAATTTCACCACTAAGATAATTACCATTAATTTGTTATAACTTTCCAGATCTCCATATCTCTGTATGTATATTTCTACTTACAACTGTACAAATACATTCTATGCATAGTAGTTGGCAACTATTTTTTCCCGCCTATCTCTGTGTTGTTAACATATTTCCATCTCATTAAATAGTGCACTTAATATTATTTTTCAAAAATGAATGCTACTCCTTGGTTAAGTATACCAACATTTTAAAACAAATCATTCTTACCTGTCATTTAGATCTCGCAAACTTATTTTTAAAAAATAAGATGTTACACCTCTGGATGCCCATCTGATCGATAACTCAGAGGTGTGTATGGTGAGCTGAAATAGGCTGAGTGTGCAGCCATGAACTTGCGGGTGTGGAGAAAGGCTTAACGTCTACCATGGCTCTGGCAATGGCAGCCCACCCCAGTACTCTTGCCTGGAGAATCCCATGGACAGAGGAGCCTGGTGGGCTGCAGTCCATGGGGTCGCCAGGAGTCGGACACGACTGAGCGACTTCACTTTCACTTTTCACTTTCATACATTGGAGAAGGAAATGGCAGCCCACTCCAGTGTTCTTGCCTGGAGAATCCCAGGGACAGGGGAGCCTGGTGGGCTGCCGTCTATGGGGTCGCACAGAGTCGGACACGACTGAAGCGACTTAGCAGCAGCAGCAGCAGTATGGCTCTGGGTACTGGGGGCAAAAAAGTAAGGAAAGTGAATCCTTGTGAGAAATGCATATCCACTTTAAACTTATTGAAACAGAAATATTTAGAGTCTTATGAAGCACCACTTACCTACACAAAGATCTATGTCCCAGTTGGAACTGTTTTCAATATTGACCGACAATTACCATCTTGGATTGTAGTTCACTAGAAATGGAGCAGAGTTTCAAGAGAATCTTTTTCAGCCTTAGCAATTGGACAGAGAAATGACTTGTGTACTTATGACCTATCGATGACTGTAAGAAAAGTGATTACAATTATAAATAGGCATGCTAGTTCCTCATAGAATCATAGAGATCCTTTCTAAAGCTAATCTATATTTTATAGACAGTACCTATTCATTAGATAAAAGATACCCATTTCATCTCTCACTTGTTCCTTATGCTTATGAAACAAAAGCACCTTCATAGAATCATATATACACCTAGCTAGGAAAATGTGTCACAATGACCCGTTCAGCTCAGAAATATATAAAAGGTGAAGTTTGCTTACCTTCTCAGAACTTTTCCTTTCCTTTATCCCCCCAGATCTGTGAGTCACTATTTTGTGTCAAATGTATTTGAAGTGACAATTATTCCTCAGCAAGTCATATTATTAGACAAACTTCCCTATCTCCCTTATCTCTTTTTTTGTTGGAAGAATGCCTTGTAGAAGCACTTCATCTATTCCAGAATAATTCTTTATGCTTCTCAAGGATTGACTAAGCCTCTCTCAGGTGATTGTATAAATCCTTCTACTTCATTTTCAAGAAAAGGGCTGCTGTTTATTTTCTTGGTTAGTTCATATTGGTAAATCCCATCAGTTTGGTTTTATAAAAAGAGATTTGACAAGCAATTTTATTAAGCAAATTGATTTAATATAAGGATCCATGAAGAGAAATGCCTAGCTTAAAATATTTAAAAAAAAATTGTACTATGCCATTTAACCAGGGAGAGTAAATACAGAATATCATAGTAATATCTCTGAATCCATTGAGAATATTAAAGCCATCAGTGAGAGAACTTTAGATTTTCTAATGATAGAAAATATTTTCATCAAGAATATCTTCTTTATAAATAAGCCCACTCATCTTTTTACATCCACATCTCCCTTCCCCTACCCTCCAGTGAACAATCACTTTCTAACTAATGTTAAGCCTCGAGATATTTGTGTTTAAAATCCATTTGAATTTAAGGTAAGAACAGAGATTTTAAGTGGTTGTTAAAGTGGTGAAATCACCCTCAATCTTGCTCTAAGATTTAATGTTTTTATTGCCACCAATCAGTTCAGTTCAGTTCAGTCGCTCAGTCGTGTCCAACTCCGTGACCCCATGGACTGCAGCACGCCAGGCCTCCCTGTCCATCACCAACTATTGCCACCATGAACTAGTATAATATTGGGGGAATTTTATTCTCTTTTTAAGTACCATCTTTATTCCATTTCTCCCCAGCTCTTAATGTTGAGGATAGTTTTTATTTTCATTTGGTGCAATTTATTCAATAGATGTATTTCGTAGTTGTTTTGCATTATGTAGCACTTCAACAACAAACCTCTGTAGAAACCATTTCATTCTCATGATGCTTCCAAATGACAAGATGATAATAAAATTATCCTAGGTGCCCATAGCATCTGTTAACAATACATTTCATTGATGTGTTTGAGCAAACCTGCCTAGGATTCCTCTAATTACCAATGATGACTAGTTAACAAGCAGACAAGGAATGGTAAATAGTTTTACGTCCACATGCTTGCCTGAGAAAGTGGCTGAAGGGTGGAGTGTATATTTTGGTCAAGAGAATGTTTTAGTGATGCTTTCTTTTCCAAGTTGATTATAATTCAGTTATCCCAGAATCTAAATCTATTCAAGTTTGTAAGTACTGTTAACTTTGAAAGATTGACTTTTTTTTTTGCTTATATAGCTAATAAACAGTACTTGGGTCTTCTTTTCTGTTTAAAAAAAACCCCAAGCTTTATGCCAAAAAGAACTCCACTTGGGATTATCTATGCGTATTCAATATCAGGAAAAGAAAATTCATTTGTTTTAGATAGTAAAATAATTTTGCATTCTGAGAAATTATTTTTCAAAATGCTTAATTTTCTAAACACATTGCCCAAAGATTCCAGGGATGGATATTGAGTATCTCTAATTACTGTTATGTTTTCCTACTTAGGCTGAATGAAAATCAAATTAATACATAGAAACTTATAGTGGTATTTAAGAGCTTAAAACCACTTACTATAGTTCACATTTATTTCATTTTTGTCATTGCACTAGGAATACCTCTGACTCTTAACTGAAAATTTGCATGAAAGACCCATAGAATGTCCCAGTGGGTGTTGACTCACACCCCTTGGCTAATGATCCCTCCATATCTCCACTGATACTCATATAGCAGCAGGATGTGCAGGTGATTCACATTCTATAGAACAATTTGAAGAACTGTCAGGTGTATAGCTGAAAAAGGAAAAAAAAATCACTCATTTTGGATGACCTCCATGAAAGCACTGCCAATCCTGATGTCATGGTTTTTGTCAAGAAGAAAAAGGGGACACTAACAGACTGCTTTGTTAAAAAAATATATATTATGGCAATAATAGACATTCATCAATTCAATACATTTGAAATTAAAATCAAAAGTACAAGTTCCCATTTTTCTTTGATCAACCTCATTTCCTAAAGGTAATGACTTTCAAGTTTGGCATATATATGTTTCTGGATATTTTGTATGACCTAAGAGAAAAGTATACAGATTTAACAAAAGTGGGATTAAAAATGCATGCTTTTCTGTAACTTAGTTTTTTTTTTCTTAAATCATGTTAAGGGATATATTATAGAAGTATGTGTCATGACATAGAGTCCTACCTCATTTTTTAATGTCTGCATGGTCTTTCATTTTAATGAATGTTTTACAAGGTGTGTAACATTTCATCTTGACAGATATTTAAATAATGAACTGGTCAGTTTCTGTTTGCCTGCCTCCCAGATTATTCTCTGCCCTTACCTGACTTTCTCCAGGTTCCAGGAGCCTGAACCTTCCCTTCTGGCTGTATGTAGCCCATGGAAAGCTTGGCAGATTTGGGGTGTATGAGGAAACCATGGTATTTGTCCCAGTCCCTTTCTCTCTGAGCTGTATTATACAGAAGTAACTGAGCTCTTCTGTGAAGATAGTTCCTGATGAATGTCTCCTCCCCCATCTCTCACTCCGGTTCTGGTGCCATACTGCTTTCCTTTAGAGTTGATAATGGCTTCCCACTGTTGCTAGCCTCTGTGTCTCACTATCCATGACTGTTTCCTCAAACCCGTGGTAGGCTGGTAAATTTTAGTATTTGGCAGTTCTAGGGGTGTGGGGACTCCCACAATGACTGATTTCAAGATACCAACCTGAAATGACTGAATGTAATACTAGGAAGAATTATGGACAGTCAGCTCTTGAGAGGTGTTGTGAGCCAGCTCCAGAACACCACCACCGTTATCCATCCTGGCAACTATGTAAGTTAGTCACCTTATTAACTTGATCTAAGTGAGTTGATTCTGTTTCTTGCCATAAATTTGACTGCCACTGATGATTTCTGTTTTTTCTTTTTCTTTTTTTATAACTATTAAAAATAACAGCACATTGGAACATACAAATAATAATTACCAAGTCAAAAATATTAACAGCATGGCAGCAAGCATCCTTTCATATATATTTTTCATAATGTACAAATATTGTCTATATACAATGAAATATACTCATAAGAATGAAAATTTGTCATTTGCTACAGCATGGATGAATATTCATTGAAAGGACTGATGCTGAAACTGAAGCTCCAATACTTTGGCCATCTGATGTGAAGAGCTGACTCATTAGAAAAGACCCTGATGCTGGGAAAAATTGAAGACAAGAGGAGAAGGGGATGGCAGAGGATGAGATGGTTGGATGGCATCACCGACTCAGCAGACATGAGTTTGAGCAGGCTCCAGGAGGTGTTGAAGGACAGGGAGGCCTGGTGTTCTGCAGTCCATGGGGCCGGAGTTGCTCAGACACGACTGAGTGTCAGCAACAGCAACATGGGTGGACCCAAAAGGCATTGCACTCAGTGAAATAATTCAGAGAAAGATAAACGTGGTAACTTTTCGCTTCTATGTGAAATCTAAGAAACAAAACAAACTAACAAATATAACAAAACAGAAACATACAGATAAAAAGAATTGACTGGTGGTTGCCTTCCTGTCCCTTTGGTTCCTTTCAGTTTATTCTCTTAAACAGGAGTCAGATTATAAACTAAAGATCTAGTCGTGTCTCTTCCTTAAAACCCTTCTTTGTTTCCACATGATCGTGGGGTAAAGATTTAAATTCTGAGTGTGATTTATGAATTCCTGAATAACAGACACCTACCTACATCACCAACATCAGCTTTTCCCGTTCTCCTCATCACTCACTATGCTTCACCCTATGCCCTTCTTTCTGTCCCCAGAAAGCTCAAGATCACTTTTATTTATTTATTTTTGGCTGTACTGAGCAGCTTGTGGGACCCTGATTCCCTGACCAGATACTGAACCATTCCCTCAGCAGTGAAAGCACAAAATCCTGGTATGCTGGAGAATTCCCTCAAGTTCTTTTCTAACTCAAACCTGTGAACATGTTCTGCCTGACACACTCTTCCCTCCCTCTGCTATCATCAAGCTTCAGCTTAAATTCATTGTTTCACTGATTCCCCAAATTAGAATATATTCCCCTATTATGCAGTATAATTGTACTTTATTTTCCTTCTGTTTTCATGACCCTTGTTGTCATTTAGTTGCCATTGTTCAGTCATGTCCAACTCTGAGACCTTATGGACAATAGCCCTCTAGGCTCCTCTGCCCATGGGATTCTCCAGGCAAGGATACTGGAGTGGGTTGCCATTTTCTCCTCCAGGGGATCTTCCCAATTCAGGGATGGAAGCTGCATCTCCTGGGTCTCCTGCATTGCAGGTGGATTCTTTATGTATTCACATCTAAGGTCTAGCAGAGACATTGGACTGCTTCTATCTAAAGCATCAATTAAGGGGTGGGAGTAGGGAAAAGCATATTAACATAATTATTTTTAAAAAGGCCCACATATGTTTTAAACTCTAATATATAGTTACATTAAAATGAGCTTGTTTACTTAATGGGTACCAAATAAATGGAGGTTTAATTTTGTATATAGAAAAACATTTGCTTCAACTTTTACTTTTCAATGTCTAGACCTCGTCTAGAAGCTTATAATAGAACCACTACAGTCCTTGCCCAAATATGGTGATACAGCACTTTAGGTTGAGGAAACTGGCTGAATTTATAGCCTGAAATCCAGACTGGATGTAACAAGATCCCAGTGAGTCAACATGTGTCATTGTTCTAAAGGTTTGGATGAAAGCCAGTTGTTCATAGTTTGCCATTTCAAGTGAGATTTCAAAACTAATTCTAGCCTCGTCATTAAACAATGACAGAAAAAAAAAAAGCTAAAACAACAGTAACAAATTCCAGTTAAATATATAAAATATACATTCAGATGGCTTAAAATGCAATATCAGCTACATCTACCTAGATTAGTTCTAATAGCGAAAATTCCATGTTATAAAATCTGACAGGACAGAATGTAAAGCTAAGTGTTGACTGTTAAAAGTAGGATATAGAGTCACAGAAACTTGTCAACATACTTAAAATTAGAATTTATATAGCTACCATTTATTTTTGGATTTTTTTCTCGAATGCCAGGCCAATATTTATAGAACCCGGCCTGAGCTGAGTGGCAGCCAATACCATGTGGCATGTGGCTGCCTTAGATGCTGTTTCCAGGATGCTCTCCACACCAGCCCTTACCCCCTAACCGAAAGTCCAAGGCCTGGAATTTTACCATTATATATCAACATCTTTAAATTCCTTCAGGTTAGATTATCCCGCCTGCTATGAATATCCAGGCGTGGCCAGGAAAGACAGTAACACATCAATTTATTATCAATTGCTGCCAAATATTTGGAAATAGACCAGAAGACTCATTCTCAATAATTCCTTCTTACCTACACCAATTAAATTTTCTATTATTTAAAAAGAAAGAGTATTTTTTTCTGCCTACTTAATATTGATCTCTGTAGAATGCAAGTCACTTCTAAAGTGACTTGCATTTATAAAGCACTTGTACATGCTATCTTTTGAGACAGAACACAGAATATTTTGAATGAAGGAAAGGAAGGAGACATGCCTGGGATAAGTTGCCAAAAGTCAAGAACAGTGATACAAGGACCTTTGTGTGGTGGTCAGTCAGGGGCAAGGAAGGAGGAAGAGAAAATGAAATGGAACATACAGAGGCTTCGAAATGGCCTTTGTCCACACTGTGGTTTTTCTTAAGAATTTTTTTAACTGAAGCATTGTTGATTTAAAAAAAAAAAAAACATTCTTAGGAAAAATAGCAATGTGGACAAAGGCTATTCTTTTTTTTTTTTAACTGAAATCTAGTTGATTCTTGGGCTTCCCAGGTGGCTCAGCTGTAAAGAATCTGCCTACCAATGCAGGAGACAAAGTTTGGATCGCTGGGTTGGTAAGATCTCCTGGAGAAGGAAATAGCAACACACTCTGGTATTCTTGCCTGGGAAATCCCGTTGACAGAGGAGTCTGGTGCATAAAAGCTGGACACAACTTAAAGACTGAACAACAAAATAGTTCAAAATAGTTAATTTACAATGTTTTGTTAGTTTCTGGTGTGCAGCAAAGTGATTCAGTTTATATATATATAATATATATATTATAAATAAATAACATTATAAATAAATAACAAGGACCTACTGTATAGTACAGGAACTAAATATCTTATAATAAAGTAGGAGGAGAAGGATAAAGTAGGAATTTGAGATTAGCAAGTACAAAGTAGCATCACTGATCACAAAGTTATAAATTTCACAAAGTGCACATTGGAGATCGGCCAGTTTAATCATCCCTCAATTGATGTATGCTCCCTTTAGCAGCAACTAATGGTGTTTTCATTTTGGATTATTCTTGCAGAGAATAAAACGTAATATATCTATATTTTGATCAAACAATTTTCCAAATTGAAACTGATAGCTTAACCCTCTCAAGTTTCTGCTTATAAACTTTTGTGTGGTATCTCTAAAGAAGACTTATGCAATTATGTCATGTGTATGTCTGGCTAAATTATGCTTTGTTACATGCTTTGTTACAATGGACCAGTTAGACCTAATTGATATCTGGCATTGTAGTTCTTATTTTTTGTTGTTGTTTAGTTTCTAAGTCATGTCTGACTGTTTGCAACCCCATGGACTGTAGCCCACCAGGCACCTCCGTCCATGGGATTGCCCAGGTAAGAATACTGGAGTGGGTTGCTATTTCTTTCTCCAGGGGATCTCCCTGACCCAGGGATCAAATCCCTGTCTCCTGTATTGGTAGGCAGATTCTTTACCACTGAGCCACCTGGGAAGCCAGTGCTTAATTTTTAGTGAGCAATAGAATCATCTGGGATGCTCTTTTAAACACAGATTGCCAAGTTTACCATGGAGTTTATGGTACAGTGAGTGTAGGGTGGGACTTGAAATTTTATATTTCTCATAAGTTCCCTGGAGAAGGAAATGGCACCCTACTCCAGTGTTCTGGCCTGGAGAATCCCAGGGACCGGGGAGCCTGGTGGGCTGCCGTCTATGGGGTTGCATAGCGTCGGACACGACTGAAGCGACTTAGCAGCAGCAGCATAAGTTCCCAGTGGCTACTGATGCAAATTAGAGCTCACATTTTAAGAACCTCTGGTGTAGCAAGCTGTCATCTAGGGTGAGGGTCTGGGTAGGAAACTGGGAAAGGGTTTTAGAGAAGTAAAGAGAGAATATGTATCTTATATTGGCTGCAGGTGACAAGACAATGAAAAGAGTTGGTTCATTTTGGGTTTGTGTCCAGCTATGAAGCGCTAATTAGGGTCTGTTATCATCTCATTGGAGAAGGAAATGGCAACCCACTCCAGCATTCTTGCCTGGAGAATCCCAGGGACGAGGGAGCCTGGTGGGCTGCCGTCTATGGGGTTGCAGAGAGTCAGACATGACTGAAGTGACTTAGCAGCAGCAATAGCATCTCATTATTTTAAGGCATGTCCTTATCTTTGAATTTAAAGTCATGGGGGAAAAGTGCTAAATCATTTAGATGTTTATATGAATTTTTCTTATTTCATATTTTAGCACAAATTCTAAATACTTTTTCCTTTTTTCTGTTAGAAAAGAACTGGACACTTGACCCAATCATTTCTTTTTCTCTAAAACAAATTAGCTATCTGTCTACAGACACCTACCTGGTTTTTGACAGTGCCTACCATCTGATACTGGGTAACTTCGCTGTGACACTGGCTTCCTTTACCCTGAGTCAACCTAGAATATGTCTTCATTCTAGTCAAATTCCCTTTGTGAGGTTTGACATCTGATTGGGGGACAGAAATATATTAATATAAGTAAGGCTCTGTCCACACTTTCAAGAAAGTGTTTCTATGACTGCCACCCATTGCATGTACAATACTTCCAGAAAAGAAGCAGCTTTCTCATTGCAAATATTCAAGGGGCTAGGAAACTAGGTAGTCCCACGCAGGCTATGTCTCCAATAAGAAAAGCTCTTGTTAGAGGCTTCAGAAGAGTTACCTGAAGGGATAGGGAGACTTTTAGACAATTTGAATACACTTGACAGGTGATGGTGAGATAGTTCAGAATTATGAATTTTACAAAAGGTTACACTGCTTTTTTAGTGCTGATGAATGGCAATTTTAAACCCACCCTAATTAAAACAGACATTTGTATGAATTTGACTTTGAATTTCATTTTTTTTGCCGTCCCTTTGAAACATAAAACAAAACATGTTCCTCTAAGATAAAGGATTCATTAAAGTGTAGAGTTCACCCATGCAGTAGTAATTGATTGCTTTGTTTAAGATCTGAGAAGAAAAGACAAAAATTGTTTTAGTCTTTACATAAGGGAGACTGTGATGAATGAAAATAAGCTTTTCCAAAAAAACAAAAATAAAACAAAACAACTTAGAAATGCTCTTGAAATAGAGCAAAACAGGTTAAAAAAAAAAAAAAAGGAAGATTGCATTAGATTTACTCTGTCAAGCTGGTCCTGCTGGAAATTCACTGCTAACAAGTGGGAACAAAGTGTTATTTGACTTGGTCTGACTATTAACCAGCATGTTTGGGAGCACAAGTTATAAGCAGTATGGTTAATTTTCTTTTTTGGAACACCCCCACCTTTCATAATTCAAATTCAATAAAGGAAACACTTTCCCCTCTCCAGATGTCTTACAAAATGAGTCAACATTTTGCCCATTACA
Source organism: Oreotragus oreotragus (assembly GCA_006410675.1). Lineage (NCBI taxonomy): Eukaryota > Metazoa > Chordata > Mammalia > Artiodactyla > Bovidae > Oreotragus > Oreotragus oreotragus. The sequence goes on along the minus strand of SJYX01022303.1, from coordinate 156,740 downwards.
GCCACCTGATTGTGAAGTGTCTACTTCACAATCTGACAAAAATAAACAAATGGACCCAATTAGAGGAAGAAGCTCAGAGACAAAATTAGTATGAATCCATGCGCCTGGAAAACAGGTGAGAATGGTCCTTCAGTCATGCTTGCAGCAGTTCTGGGGACGATGTTCTAGCTGGGAATAAGGTGATTAATTAGAGGTGTGCTGTTCACATCAAATGGACACACTTTTCTTGGAACAACTTGTCCTGGGTGCTTCTTGCAGGATGAGAAGAATTGCATGTCTGTCTCCAAAGACTGAGAATTCCAGTATCTCAGGCACAGCTTTTTGTTAGAACTCGTGCTATCTTAAAGTAGAGCAGGTGAATGAAAGTAACACACATGGCGAAGGCAAGTCTACAGTGCAGTCAGTGTTAAAGAGTCTGGACTTTATCCAGTGGCTTTGCCTTTGATATATAGGCACCGAATAATACTGAGGCCCCAAATCTCAGATTGAAAATGGAAATCTTCCTTTTGAAGTGTATGATGCTATCAAATAAAAGGACTGAATAGCAGAGGATTTTCAAATCATGCTTGAGATTCCGGGAGTCTGTAATTAAAGGGTAGATTGCCATGCCACCATCCCTGGAGATTATGATTCAGAGCCCAAGACTCTGCTTTTTATCAGCTATGCCCAGTGATTCTGATTCTGTTGGTTTAGGGCTATGTTTGGAGCCAAGTTAAGCACTACCACTGTTCATGTGTCTTCTAGGAAATAGAACCTGCCCACTGATAAATGTAGAAATCATTCATTTTATCCATTGGACAATATTCATTAAGTACCTAAGCCTGTGCTAGGCTACAGGCATGCAATAGTGAGCCAGACAATCAACCAATAATAACAGCTTAGAGCCAGCATCTGATAGTCTCTTGTGGGGAGATAGCCATTCATCACAGTGTCAGACAAATAACAGTGAAATTACACCTTCGGTAAATTTTATTAGAAGTGGTACACAATGTTATGAGAATCAATGTAACAGGATACATCTGATTAACTCTACAAGGGTAAACAAAACTAGTTCTTAAGCTTAAATTCTGCAATGTTTTATTTCATGTCTTGCTCCTAGGAAAGCTTGTTTGTCAGCAAGTCACTCATGCCCTGCTGTGTTACTTGATGCTAGAAGTGGCATTTATGTTCTACATGCCCACACTGAGATAATATCTAGCGTCCTATGCCACAGGCTGAAATCAGAAATCTTTCCTTTGAAGTGAATCATGAATCAAATGAAAAAGCCCAGTGTTAGAATTCATAAGGCATCCAGCAAAGACTCACATATTTTGACCTTGAAGTATGATTTTCATGAAAAAATGATACACTTTAAAAGAACTGAATTGTGAGGACTTTGAAGCCTATTGCTAAATCCTTCTCACTCAGAAGGCCCAAAGTTGTTGGATATGCTGATGAGGGAGGAGGACGGGAAAGCTGTCATGAATATTGTGTCTGTCATGAGATGCAAACTGTGGAAATAGAAAGGTAGATTGCAGATGAAGGTGTTTTCAATCTAAGCATCATTGTAACATTACTTAAAATCTGAAAAGTTGCCACACTAGACCAGCCCCCTAAAAAATTAGCACATTGAAAATGGACAACAAAAAATGGCTAAGATTTGAAAGAACTTGCAGCCTAGAGGCTGGTGATCCCAGAACTGACTCTTCAAACGTTTGCGGGCACCCCTTCTCTGTCAGGTCGTGGTTAAGTGCTGAGAATGCAGTGGAAGGCGGAGCAGCAGGAAATCGCTCCCTCAGGAAGCTCATAGTCTAGGGCCACATGAAATATCTACACCTCTCAGCAGTGACAAATGTCTTATTAGACTTAGGATGTGCCAAGTGCTGTTAGGTTTCAAGGAGCAGAAGATGAGCTTAGGATGTGTGTGTCAAAGTGTTAGTTGCTTAGTTGTGTCTGATTCTTTGTGACCCCGTGGACTGTAGCTCTCCAGGTTCCTCTGTCTATGGAGTTCTCCAGGCAAGAATACTGGAGTGGATAGCCATTCCTTTCTCCCAGGGCTCTGCCCAACCCAGGAACTGAATCTGGATCTCCTACATTGCACGCAGATTCTTTACCATCTGAGCCACCAGGGAAGGTCGGTATATGAGAGAGCGTCTCTCAGTGATAGGAAATAGAAGAAAGAACATTGGATAGAAGCTGGAGAGAACTTAACTCAAATCTCATCTCTGCTGCTTGACCAGAAGGTGGTTCTGAGAGCACCATGGAGTTTTTCAAAGCCCCAGACTATCTTCTGTGATATGGGGGTCAATATTTGGCTTCAGAGGGGTAATCTATTTGCAATAGTCCTGTGCACCATCCAATCATGTTCAGGGCGCCAATTCAATTGCTCTTCACATTCACAATGAAGCCTGTACTCCATCTACACCATCTTAGTAAAGTGATATTACTTAAAATTTGTATAGGAAATGGGAGGAGGGGCCACTGTATTTTATTTCCATATTTTCCAAAATCATTTTTTTTCTCTCTTGTTTCTTGCCAAGTATAGTTTGTAAATCTTCGCAGATCTTTACCATAGATTTTAGTCTCCCTCTTTCTAGTGCAAATTTATTTAACTTGGCCTGAGTCCCTCCAAGCTTGTCTACCCACATCCTTCCGTTGCCTTATTCCACCATCCTTAGAAGAAGAAAAGAGAGAGATAAATATACAAGTGGTTATAAATAACAATTTTTCCTCTCCCAGAATGATTAGGAATAATGTACACAAAATACCAGAGTCCACAGATGTTGGATAAAGAACCCTGAAACTGTCATGACTTCAGTCATCTCTCCTTGTTCTAAGGTTGTATGATCATGTGTTTTGGAAATTATTCCATTTGGTTCAAAGCAACTTGTACCTTTATGTTTATAATATAAAATAGATTCTGAAATAATTGTTTCATGGGCAAAAAAAAAAATTGTAGCACAGAAATACTCAAATTTTAAAGATCTGGTGATTAACCACTCCAAGGGGAAGAATAAAGCACTATTTTGGTATCTGAGGAGGGTCATGAATAAGGAATGGTAAGTTTCTATTAATAAATGAAAAATGAAATTCATATTAATTTTTAGGTATTTATTCTCCAAGATGTTAATTAGGCAGATATTTGGCTTCCTGAATTTACAGTCCAGATCTTTGCTTTAAACAGTTATTAAAATGACTTAGCATTTTGAATAGACCAATTACCTTCTTACTAACCTAAAAAAATAAGTTTTTAAACTGATTACTGTACAGTATGTAGTCATTAACTTCCTGTTTGTAAAAATTTCAGCAGTATAGTCCTTAGATCTTTAGTATATTTAGCATCAGATCCACCTTGAAAAAGTAATTATAGCTGTTCTTTCTGTAAAACCTATTTGTGATCAAAGAGAACAAATTTCTTCAATATCTTTTTGATATGATCTGTTTGAGTGGTTCAAAATGCATGCACTTGGTAAAGCAGATGAAAAAGAGAAAGAGAAAGAAAGAAGTTATTCTAGTTGAACCTTCAATCCTATAAGTGTGTTTAAAATCCCCTGATTAGCAACAAATCCTAGAATCTTATTTAATGAACATAAGTCCTCTTTGATTTGATTCCCTTCCAGGATAGACCTTAAAATAATAAATAAACAGCATGTGGTTTCTCTAATTTTATGAATCAGGGCCTTTCCCAAATGTATTTCCCCAAAGTTGGTGTTTTGGTCAATAGCCTCAGTCCCAAACAACCCTCCCATGGAAACCCCTTCGCAGTGGCTGTTTTCACGAAATTCAGCTTTGAGAAGGTACTGTGCCCCAGGCCCTGGAGGGGTAGTTTGAGGTTACTGTGTAAATGGTCCCCTGGAGACTGTTGGTGGCTACCGACAAACACTGTCCTTAATTGGCTTTATTTGTCTCCGTTGTTCAGTCACTAAGTGGTGTCTGACTCTTTGCACCTCCATGAACTGCAGCACATCAGGCTTCCCTGTCCTTCACTATCTCCCAGAGTTTGCTTAAACTCATGTCTATTGAATGGGTGATGCTATCTAAGCATCTCATCCTCTGTCACTCCCTTCTCCTCCTGCCTTCAATCTTTCCTGGCATCAGGGTCTTTTCCAATGACTTGGCTCTTTGGATGTGGCCAACGTATTGGAGCTTCAGCTCCAGATCAGTCCTTCCAGTGAATATTGAGGATTGATTTCCTTTAGGATTGACTGGTTTTATCACTCCTTGGCCTTTTGGCTAAGATCAAGTGTAGGTCTGATCTTGCAGTTCAAGGGACTCTCAAGAGTCTTCTCCAGCACAGTTCAAAAGCAACAAGTTTTTGGCACTCAGCCTTCTTTATGGTCCAACACTCACATCGATACATAGCTACTGGAGAAACCATAGGTTTGACTACATGGAACTTTGTTGGCAAAGTGATGTCTCTGCTTTTTAATATGTTGTCTAGATTTTTTGTAGCTTTTCTTCCAAAGAGCAAGTGTCTGAATTTCATGGCAGAAGTCTCCCTCTGCAGTAATTGCTTTTATTACCTCCCCTCTTTCTCTACCCAACTCTCCCTCATTAGAACTCCAGTAGTGATACCCTGTAGAATTTTTGCAAAATGAACATCATTGGGAAAGTCAGATATAGAATATTTTGGAGCATAATTTGTAATCCATATGTAAATAGTTTTACATTAATGTAATAAGAAAAATAACCAGGTAGTAAAATTCTTCATTAAACCTCAAATGTAAGACAAATCATTAAATTACTTTTATCAATTAATTTTGTGTATGTATAGCACTTACCATGTGTTAGAAACTATTCTAAACACTGTCCATGTGTTAATTGAGTTATTCTTCAAGCAAACAAACAAAAAAAAAAGAATGTTGGGATTGTCTCCATGTTACAGATGAAAAAATTGAGACACAAAGAAGTTAGATCAGCAGATAAATGACAGGCTTACCCCCAGGTGATCTGCCTATGAAGACCACACTCATCCTTTCAACAAGATGTCATCGCCATGGTTATTTTGTAATTTGTAGAAAAAATATAATTACAAAATGTTTTAAAAATATTTCAAATGAATGAATGTTAACAGGTGAATCCAGTTACTTTTGCTTTCTGCTTTCATTATAGTAGCAAGCATTTTCCCTTGTATTAAACTTAGTATAGACAAACTCTTTAAGACTAAACTTCAAGCCAGTAGAGTACAATCCACAAACTTTTATGAATGGAAAAAACAAAGCAAGGTTGACTGGATAGAGTGCCTCCCATCCAGGGGGGCTTACTCTTCTCTGCCACCTACTCGGGGCATGAGCTGGCACATAGCTGTGTCCCATAATCAGTGGAAAAGTAGAAAAACAATACCTAAGAGTTGGAGGCGATATGCATTACTATTAGTTGCTTGAATGTTTTATTCTCGAAATTAAAAAAAAACAAACATTTAAAACTTGGTCCTTAAGGAATAACCAAAACAAATGTTTGCATGGCTTTTAAAAGAAATTTAGATAGATTACCACTCAGGGCTAATTGAAGTAAGCCTGCCCCAAATCTGCACCATGTTTAGACCTTCTGGAGGTTAGCTTCATGATTCTAGTGTTTCAGCACAGCACAGCTCACACTAAAACCAAAATTGTCTTTCAGCATGATGAAAGTAATGTCTGTATAAAACACAAGACTGAATTAGCTGAATTTTCAAACAGATGAACTATGAATTCATTAAGGCATTTATACTTGGCAGTGATTGTGTGTTACAGTGATTCAATGACTTTATGTTCACAATTCTCAGCTGCTTCTCCTGTACTTGGTTGTTCAGTGAAACCAAAGGAAGAGAGACCTAGAAGATAACTGTTGGATTGAGTCCACTGGGTTTGGAGAAATTGGGACAGTGCTTTAAATGAAAAAGGAGAAAATAAAATTAGTAAGAACGGAAAACTAAAGCTAAGACATATTGTATCCAATTTTTTGGCTTGGAAAATATTACTCAGGTTTAAAGAACGTAGTGTCTCTAGCCAGAATTTCTTGACTTCCTCCTATGTGCTGAGGTGATTTATTATAAAGTTGCCTCCGATCAGATTTTTGTATCACAGCAAGATTTCAGGACAATGCATATAGGAAGACAGAGCCCCAGGAAAAAGTGTAGGTCCTTACACGAAACACAAGTTAGAACTTGCAAACAGAGCTAACAGTGAGCGAGAGAAGACAGCATCTGCAAGTGAAGGAGAGGGCTTCAGAGGAAACCCAACTAGCCCGCAACTTGATCTTGGATTTCTGACCTTCAGAAATGTGAGAAAATAAATTTCTGTTGTCTAAGCCACCTTCAGTTCAGTTCAGTCCCTCAGTCGTGTCCGACTCTTCGCGACCCCATGAATCTCAGCACGCCAGGCCTCCCTGTCCATCACCAACTCCAGGAGTTTACCAAAACTCATGTCTATTGAGTTGGTGATGCCATCCAGCCATCTCATCCTCTGTCGTCCCCTTCTCCTCCTGCCCCCAATCCCTCCCAGCATCACGGTCTTTTCCAGTGAGTCAACTCTTCACATGAGCTGGTCAAAGTATTGGAGTTTCAGCTTTAGCATCAGTCCTACCAATGGACACCCAGAACTGATCTCCTTTAGGATGGACTGGTTGGATCTCCTTGCAGTCCAAGGGACTCTCAAGAGTCTTCTCCAACACCACAGTTCAAAAGCACCAATTCTTCGGTGCTCAGCTTTCTTCACAGTCCAACTCTCACATCCATACATGACCACTGAAAAAGCCATAGCCTTGACTAGACGGATCTTTGTTGGCAAAGTAATGTCTCTGCTTTTTAATATACTATCTAGGTTAGTCATAAGCCACCTAGTCTGTGATATTTTGTTATGGCAGCCCAAGGAGACAGTATCCAAAATAATCAAGTTCTAATATAGCATCTATAACAGTATCCAAAGTAATTCTTACCAATTGAGAGCAGCCATCTTTTTTCCTCTCAGAATTTATCTTTAATTGGAGGATAAGCTCAGCCATTAAAAGAAACAGTTGCCTTTTTATGTATCTCTATATAACCCCTGGGCTTCCCAAGTGGCTCAGTGTTAAAGAATCTACCTGCCAGTGCAGGAGACATGGATTCAGTCCCTGGGTTGGGACTGGAGAAGGAAATGGCAACCCACTCCAGTATTCTTGCCTGGGAAATCTCATGGACAGAGGACCCTGGCGGGCTACAGTCCACGGGGTCACAGAGTCAGACACAACTTTGCAACTAAACAACAACTACCATAACAAATATCATCCCTGCTGCCTAGTTATACCTTTAATAGATATTTCTTATAAAATATTTTATTTCCCATTTAATAATTTAGGGAGGAAATGTGAAATATTGACACTTTATAGGACTGTATTTTAATTATATTCCGGGAGATGGTGATGGACAGGGAGGCCTGGCATGCTGCAATTCATGGGGTCACAAAGAGTCGGACATGACTGAGCGACTGAACTGAACTGAACTGAACTGTACTTTTAGGAGTCACATTTCCTTTGAATCTTGGAAAAATTGATGGAAACAAACAAACAAACAAACAAACCACGAACTGGATGCTCCTGTCATTTGTGTTGGTGGACTATCACCTTGTTGATTTGTTATTTAAAATATCTGGATAGACTGATCTCTTTTCTGAAGAGTGTGTTGATTAATAACAGATCTCAGTTTAGCGGGGCAGCAGGGAGGGACTAAGCCGCAGTTTTGTCACACCAGCAAGGAGCACAGTGCCAAGTGAGAAGAGTGCAGTTCAGGAAGAGACCGCCTTCCTGGCTTGAATGTGCTCCCACGAGAAATCAGACTAAAGGGACAGACCAGTCTTGTCAATAGCCCTTAACTAGAAAAGTGAAATGAGAGACCAACAGCTCTTATACTCCATTTAATGTTCACCCAGCCCCTTTATAAGAGCTTCAGAATCATGTGATGTTCAGGTCCAATTCCACTTTTAATAGCAGCATCATAGCCAGGACTTGAGGGCAAGACTAGGACATTTGCCAACAGTTAGTACCCATGTGTCTGTGGAATTCAATCAAATATAAACAGGGAAATCTTTCCCATTGCAATGGTACTTCTTATTGATAAGTAGGTGTGTGTGTGTGTGTGTAAATGCATAAATATGGGTATTCTTGGTATATTATTTAAAACTCCCCATAAATAATGTATTTACATAGAGCTTCTTCTTAGTGAACTAAGCATTATACTATTATTTTTATCAGAAAGAAAGGAAAGAAGTAAAGAGGACTTCAGAACCGAATCATGTGATAAAATGGTTGCTCTGAGGCTCTTACTACAGACACTCATCAGCGACCCCCTCTCTTCCAGAGAGGCTGAATGATGATGCATTTCCAGATAACTGCCTCCCAGTGTCTAGAGAATTAGGGCTACATCACTGCCCTAGAATATAAATGAATGTTGTTTCACCAAAGGACACCATAAACAGATGTTCTTTCTCCCCCTTGTTTAACTATAAAACACTTCTGCTGTTCTTGTTGTTTTTTAAAAAGGACTTGTAGTCATATTTCAAAGGAACTTTCATTACCTTTGGGGCAAGAGGATTACTATTTATTATGTGGTACTGTTTGCCATGAACCTGGCATATGTTATCTCATTTAATTCTGCAAGTAAGCCATTTCGCTTCCCAGGTGGCTCAGTGGTAAAGAATCTGCCCGCCAAGGCAGGAGACACTGGAGACGTGGGTTCGATCCCTGGGTTGGGAAGATCCCCTGGAGCAGGAAATGCCAACCCACTCCAGTACTCTTGCCTGGAAGCTCCCATGGACAGAGGAGCCTGACAGGCTATAGTCCATGGGGTTGCAAAGAGTTGGACATGACTGAGCACCCACCTATAATCCTTTGAGGCAGAAGCTATAGTAGCCCTAATGTAAAGAGGAGGAAACAGAGACTTGGGAGGAATTGAAAACTAATCCAAGGCCACTGGAGGAGTAAGCACACTGTCAGATTTCAACCTGGGTCAGCAATCCTGCATAGACCTTGCTCCTCCTACCTCATTCACTGCTTTCTAAATTCTCTAAGGCTGATTGTTAGAAGCTAAGCATAATCTATACAAATTAAATTGCTTCTCTGTTTCACTTAACACATTGTGAAAAACTGGCTAGAGAAAATTTCATCAACTTTGGAGGGAATATATAGGATGGTCTGACTTTAAAAAGTAGACTATATGGCAAAGTGGAGTATATGGCAATTTGTGGAGGAAATTGAAGACCACCACAGGGATAACGTCGTCGGGCAAGTGGTGAAACAGGTTCTTTCAAGGATAAATAAAGGTGGCATCCAACAAAAAGGGCATCTGATGGTTTTCTAGAGGAAGGAGGCGCAATCAAGGGCAACTAAGAAGGATGCTGTGTTAATCTGCTTAGGCAAAAATAACAAAGGATCACACACTAGGTGGCTTAAACAACCTACATTTATTTTCTCACAGTTTTGGAGGTGGAAAGTCCAAGATACAGGTGTTGGTGAGCTGGGTTTCTTCTAAGATCTCTTTCCTTGGCTGTAGATGGCCACCTTCTCACTGAGTCTGCCTGGGGTCTTCCCTCTGTGAGTGCACGCGGCCGGGTCCCAATCTCCTCTTCTTATAAGGACACCAGTCATATCGGGTCAGGGCTCACTTGCATGACCCCATTTTACCTTAACTATGTCTTTAAAGACTCTATCTTCAAATATAATCACAGTCTGAGGTACCAGGCATTAAGACTTCAACAAGTGAATTTTAGGGGAACACAATTCAGCCCATAACAGAAGTTCAAAGAACATCGGAATGACAAAAATGGAAGCAGTCAAGATTTCATCCAGAGCCTTTGAAAAGAAGGTTCAAAATATACCCATGGGAGGGCATGGAATGTTAAAAGGAGCCTGCTCTTTTCCAGAAAGAGACACCAAAGCCTAGGACCACCATTTGGCCACCAAATGGGAAAGACATGCCACATGTTTAAGATGTCATGGATGATGAACACGATGGTTTCAGTTACAAGTCCCAGATGAAATTATGCTAAGAAACCTACTTATCAGTTTGATGTCTGAAGTTTGTTACAGCTACTCAGGCTGAAAAGGAGAGGTATTGTTAAGGTATTATTTGAAAGAAAGGTCCTATTGGAGCCTCAGAATGTCCACAATCTTCATCAATGACACACGTGAGGTTCAGACACTATTAAAAATACTCTTTCAGTAATTATAAGAGTGATTTCAATGTGGTGTGTTAAGAAGTAAGCAACATAGAGCCCTGTGGATATCAAGGATTTCATTCAATTACTTTTTTACTCTGAGATCCCTAAGATTTTCTGCAGTGTCTGTTTCACCAGGAATAAATCACAAAGCAAACATCCCAAATTGCGGGTGCTCATTTCTAATTGATATGTTTGAGAAACTAACATAGAAGGATCCAAAGTAAGTAAAAGTTTGTTCATATGTGCTCCCCATGTAATTAAAAATACAAGAGTTATTTAGATACACTTTCTTACAAATTTGAAAAACACTTGAGATTCTGTATCAGTCCTATCCAACAGAGATATAATGAGGGTTGTATATGTAATTTGAAATTTTCTAATAGCTACATTTAAAAAGTAAAATGAAAGTGAAATTAATTGCAATAACATTTAATTCAACTCAATTTTTCCATAATATTATTTTTTCAATGTATACTCGATATAAAAGCTATTTATGAGGTATTTTATGTTCTTTTTCGTGTGCTAAGCATTTGAAATAATTTTTACTTATAGTATATAATTTTTACTTACAGTACACTTCAATTTTCATTGGAATTACTTGATCTTCACTTAGGTTTAATAAAACTTACTGTTAGAAAAATAGATTTACATATCATTCTAAACCTAATTTTAAAATTCTTAATAATTTAATCAAGCATGTTTTAAATTTTAAAGAATAAAATTAAATCTTAAAAATTTAGTTCCTAGACATATTTCAAGTATATGTTAGCCTTGCATCTCCATGGCTACAATATTTGACAGCCTAGCTTTGAATTTAATTGCGTGAATATGATTAAAGAAATAACTATAATTAAGGAAAATCATTAATCTCAGCAGCATTGTTTTCTTGTTGCAGGACACCCGGGTTCGATCCCTGGGTCGAGAAGATCCCCTGGAGAAGGAAATGGCAACCCACTCCAGTACTCTTGCCTGGAAAATCCCATGGAAGGAGGAGCCTGGTAGGCTACAGTCCATGGGGTTGCAAAGAGTCGGAAATGACTGAGCGAATTCACTTCACTTCAGTGATTTTTCCTGACCCAAACAACTCATAAGAAAGGAGGTAACACTGAGGCTCTGAATGACAGTCCTGCCTGTGTCCCATCCTTAGCGGTGACCTTGAGCAAATCACCCCACTTCTCATACCCTCAGCTTCCTCATCTGTGAAAAGAGGGAGTTGGTCTAAACTCTCTTCCAGCTGTGACTTTTTATAATCTAAAGTCACTGAGGAATTGGAGTTGGCTGGTATCAGAGTGAATTAGATTATGAGAAAAATATTTTGTTAACATTGTGAAAGCCTGTCTTCCTCTTGTTCATTACACTCACAACACACAGGATACTAGCAACATCAGCTCAGTTCAGTTCAGTTGCTCAGTCATGTCTGACTCTTTGCAACCCCATGAATCGCAGCACACCAGGCCTCCCTGTCCATCACCATCTCCTGGAGTTCACTCAGACTCACATCCATCGAGTCCGTGATGCCATCCAGCCATCTCATCCTCGGTCGTCCCCTTCTCCTCCTGCCCCCAATCCCTCCCAGCATCAGAGTCTTTTCCAATGAGTCAACTCTTCTTATGAGGTGGCCAAAGTACCGGAGTTTCAGCTTTAGCATCATTCCTTCCAAAGAAATCCCCGGGTTGATCTCCTTCAGAATGGACTGGTTGGATCTCCTTGCAATCCAAGGGAATCTCAAAAGTCTTCTCCAACACCACAGTTCAAAAGCATCAATTCTTAGGCGCTCAGCCTTCTTCAGTCCAACTCTCACATCCATACATGACCACAGGAAAAACCATAGCCTTGACTAGACGGACCTTAGTCGGCAAAGTAATGTCTCTGCTTTTGAATATACTATCTAGGTTGGTCATCACTTTTCTTCCAAGGAGTAAGCGTCTTCTAATTTCATGGCTGTAGTCACCATCTGCAATGATTTTGGAGCCCCCGAAAATAAAGTCTGACACTGTTTCCACTGTTTCCCCAGAGGTATCAATTAAGATGCCTTAATTGGAGAAGACTCTTGAGAGTGCCTTCAACAGCAAGGAGATCAAACCAGTCAATCCAAAAGGACATCTACTCTGAATACTCATTGGAAGCACTGATGCTGAAGCTAAAGCTCCAATACTCTGGCCACCTGATGCAAAGAGCTGACTCATTGGAAAAGACCCTGATGCTGGGAAAGACTGAAGGCAGGAGGAGAAGAGGTGACAGAGGATAAGATGACTGGATGGCATCACTGACTTGCTGGACATGAATTTGAGCAAACCGCAGGAGACAGTGAAGAACAGGGAAGCCTGGCATGCTGCATTCCGTGGGGTCACAAAGAGTTGGTCTGGACTTAGCAGTTGAACCACAACAATCAATTAACTAAATATGCAACAACTTATTCTTTATTAATCTTGTGTTCTTGAGTATTATTTAATTTCTTGGCTTTTAAAAATCCTATATTTTTCTGACTAAAATAGCAATATTGCGTGTTTTTAAAAATTTTTGAGAAAGGTATTCTTGTTCATAGTTATATATAGTCTGCCTCATAGAACCTTCAATAACGCTGACACTATCATAATTTTCAAGCAATCTTTTATTTGGCTGCACCGGGTCTTAACAGTGGCAGATGAGACCTTTGATCTTCATTGCAGCATTTGGGATCTTTGGTTGTCGCATGTGAACTCTTAGTTGTGGCATGTAGGATCTAGTTTCCTGACTAAGGATCCTATCTGGGCCCCCCGCACTGGGAACATGGAGTCTTAGCCGCTGGCCCACCGTAGAATTCTCTATCATAATTTTTAAACTTGCTCATTTAGTTAGGCAAAAAAAGGGAGTATCTTGTATTATTTCAATCTGTACTATGTAGGTGTATTTATGTAAGTATGTATATATGCACACATATCTATAAAATATGTATATGCACATACATATATATGTATAAAATCACTATCTTTTTTAAAATTTCAGGTGAAAATTTTCGTAGTAGGCATGTCAGTCTGGGTTCCATCACAGAAACAGAACCAGTAGGAAGAATTTATTTATTTACAGCTGGCCCTTCATATCCATGGTTTTCACAAGTATGAATTCAACATATAATCATTGTTGTTCAGTTGCTAAGTTGTGTCCAACTGTTTGTGACCCCACGGACTACAGCATGTCAGGCTTCCCTGTCCTTCATTATCTCCTGGAGCTTGCTTAAACTCATGGCTGTCCAGCGGGTGATGCCATCCAACCATCTCATCCCCTGTTGTCCCCTTCTCCTTCTGCCTTCAAACTTTCCCAGCATCAGGATCTTTTTCCAATGAGTCAGCTCCTCACAATAGATGGCTACAATATTGGAGCTTCAGCTTCAGCATCAGTTCTTCCAATGAATATTCAGGATCGATCTCCTTTAGGGTTGACTGGTTTGATTGCCTTTCTGTCCAAAGTACTCTCAAGAGTCTTCTTCAGCACCACGGTTTGAACGCACTAATTCTTCTGTGCTCAGCCTTCTTTATGGTCCACTCTCACGTCCATACATGATTACTGGAAAAACCATAGCCTTGACTATACAGACATTTGTTGGCAAAGTGACCTCTCCTTTTTAATACATTTTATACACTATGTTTTTTTAAAGAACTTGAGCATTTTTAGATTTTAATATCTGTGGGGGCTCCCAGAACAAACACCCCATGGATACTAAGGGACAACTGGTTTGTTCTTATTTACTTATTGCACAGAACTGGATTATACAGCTGTGGGAGCTGACCAGGCAAATCCCAGTTTCACAGACCAGCTCTCAGGAAGGGCAGGCAGGAACACAGAGCAGGAGTTGAAGTTGCTCTCTTCACAGATGAAATTTCTTCTTTGGGGGAACCTCAGTTCTGCTCTTAAAATCTTTCAACTGATTGATTCCAGCCCAACTATATTATTGAAGGTAAGTAATCTCCTTTACTTACAAGCAACTGGTTATAGATGTTAGTGACATCTATTAATATTAAGTATAGTCACACCTAGATTAGTGTTTAAATACCTGAATTAGATAATACCCTAGCCAAGTTGATGCAGGAAACTAACAATGGATTGGGTAAAATAACTTCACCTCCCCCAAAACAAACTACATTCTTCATTGTAATTTTCAGTTTGATTTCTAATTATAACACTACTCTTCCAAATCTCTACTACCAGAAAGAGAAGATCTCAGTAAGTAAATGTAAAAATATTGTAGATGCAGAGCACCTGCACCTTGCAGTAATATTTTACTTGAAGCCTTCATTTCATCAAAATATGAGGAACATGAGGTTTGCCAAAAGCACCATGCTAGTAGGCTTTGTGAGGGACACCAGAATGAGAAAGCCACAAAGGAGATGTATGGTTTGTTGTCAAAGAGGGGGAAAATGTGAAAAGTATCCTATTGAAACACAGTAAATTTAGTGGGTGTTCCAAAATGAGAGTGGGTATATTTGACTGTGGCAGTGAGGTCAGGCTTCATGAAAGAGGAGACACTTCAAAAATAAGTATATTAGAGATATTTGGTGGAGAAGGCAATGGCACCCCACTCCAGTACTCTTGCCTGGAAAATCCCATGGACAGAGGGGCCTGGTAGGCTGCAGTCCATGGGGTTACAAAGAGCCGGACACTGCTGAGTGACTTCACTTTCACTTTTCACTTTCATGCATCAGAGAAGGAAATGGCAACCCACTCTGGTGTTCTTGCCTGGAGAATCCCAGGGATGGGGGAGCCTGGTGGGCTGCCATCTATGGGGTCTCACAGAGTCAGACACGACTGAAGCGACTTAGCAGCAGCAGCAGAGATATCTGGAGTTGGGCATTTCAGATGAAGGAAATATTAGTAAAAAACACAGAGCTAGAAACTTGTAAAAAACAGAAGCACATGGTCTTGGAAGACAAATAGTGAGGAAAAAATAGAAAAGATGTCAGAACCAGATGTCAGAGTTTTAGATAGTGCTAGGCTAAAGGAGGGGCTTCATTTCACAGTCCATTGGGGAAAGGGGCTGCGGGCATTGAGGGAGGACTGGAGACTACGTTCACAGGGCTACAAAGTGCTGGGGACCATGGGGGTGGGCCCAGTGTCTGGGTCCTCAGGGTTCAGTCTGGTACTGGAACTGGCTGGGAGCTTGGTTTTGTGGAAACCAGCCTGGACACTAGCCCGGTGCTAGGGTGCCGAGCCTGGATCCTGGGGCTTTAAGAATCAATCTGTAACCTCAGTCCACAGAGCCAGTCTGGAGTCTAGGTCCATGACTGGTCAGGTGCTGGGATGGGCCCAGTGCCTGGGGCTGTGGGAGCCATCCTGGCAGCTCTAGGATTCCTGAGGTCTCCAAAGCATAACCTAAGTGCAAGAGTTCTATAGGATACTGATGGACCCTTGTCCCTTGGCCTTTGCCAGAAGAAAAGCTCTATTGTAGTCCAGGGTCTTCTTAGGACAAGATCCCCCTTGGGAGGTTATAACTGTCTAGAACTGTGCTTTTTCCACCTGATGTACAGGCTCTGCTCTTGCAGATTCTAAATTGGTGGGTGTGGTGGGGTCAGATGCACCACAAGCAGGAAAACTACTCCCCTAGCATCAGCGTAGTCCTGAAGTAGAAGCCTATTCCAAAATAGAAGGCCAGAATAGACTTCTTAAGTCAGCCAACTAGAGGACCCTACCTTGAAACAGCTCTGGAAACTCAAATCAACATGGAATTTCAGGAGTGTGGCCTGAGGTCTGGGAGTATTTAGTCTGGGACTTTGGACACATACCTGTCTGGAGAAAAGGACAAAGTAGATTTGTGCTTGAACAACCTGGGTGTACTTGAGTTCATATTCTCAATTTTGGTATAATTAAGAGTTTAGGCATATCTTTTTATATTATTTGGTATATCCCTCACCCTTTTAAGCTACAGAGTGATTTTTCTCTAAGCATAATAGAAATTCATTGTTTATCATCTTACAAGCTACAGACTAGATTCAAAGATACAGTGACAGAGTTGACATAAAGGATTAAGAACCTTAGAACTCAGAGACATAGGTAAACTTTGATTAGGTAAATATGTCAGCAACTTATAAGTGTCTTTTGTGTGGGGTGGGGGACATAGATGAGTGCAAAATGTATCTTGAATTGTAAATTAATGTGGTCTTTCTGAGCCCAGTAGAAGCATGGAATTGCTCTTGCTCAGTAGTGTTTCTCAGTCTCAGAACTATTGATCTTTTGAACTGGGTAACTCTCTGTAGTGGGGGCTTTCTTGCGTGTTGTAGGATATTTAGCAATTCATGGTCTTTACCCATTAGATGCCAGCAGAACACTCATGCCTGAGTCATGAAAATAAAAAGATGCTTCCAGACATTGTCTAATGTCTTTTTGTGGGGCAAATTCACCCCCATTTGAGAAAGTGTTGTGCTCCAGACTGCCTTTTCAGACTCCAGGTGTCTGTTTGGGTTACTTAGAGGTGGCCACACTGAGGAAACCAAGGTAATTCATCAGGTGTCTGTTGTGTTCTATTTCCAAATTTCATTTGATTAATAGGTGACTATTATGACTTCTGGGCTTTCCAGGTGGCTCAGTGGTAAAGAATCTGCCTGCCAATAAAGGAGACAAGGGATCTGGGAAGATCCCTTGAAGAAGGAAATGGCAACTGACTCCAGTATTCTTGCCTGGGAAATCCCATGGACAGAAGAGCCTGGAGGGCTGTAGACCATGAGGATTTCAACAGTCACATAGTCATTAAACTTATCTATGACTAGCTTAGACTTAGCCACTAAACAACAGCAACATCCAGACTTCCACTAGTCTGTGATATAGAGAAGTGAATAGGCTTTGGGCCATGCAAACACTCAGAAAATGCATACAACATTGAGTATAATTGCAAATACTGCCTTCCACCCAACCCTCAGTAGAAAATTGACAGCTTTTTACAGAGTTTCAAGACCCAAATGAGGTCTAGAACTTGTGCTGTGGTGACTCAAATAAGCTAGAGTGTCTCAGAAAAGAATGAGAAAGGTAGGACTTATTAGAGACTGAGTGCTAAATTCATGATAATATTTTGCTTATAAAAAACAAGATTCACATGTTTTTTATGTAAAACATAAAGAAAGAATCATTGGTTAAATAATACTCCATGTATAAATTCTTATTTTTGTCTTTGAACAGAATAACACTCTCTATTTTAGAAGTGGGATATGATAAAATATAGCCAATATTTTGTGTAAGACATTCTGCTAGGTGGTGAAAGATATTATAAAGGTATCTCTATTGTCACATAGATGTTTTTCTGGGACTCTCTTGCTGTTCCAATGATCCAGCAGATGTTGGCAATTTGTTCTCTGGTTCCTCTGCCTTTTCTAAAACCAGCTTGAACATCAGGAAGTTCACGATTCACATATTGCTGAAGCCTGGCTTGGAGAATTTTGAGCATTACTTTACTAGCATGTGAGATGAGTGCTATTGTGCAATAGTTTGAGCATTCTTTGGCATTGCCTTTCTTTGGGATTGGAATGAAAGCTGACCTTTTCCAGTCCTGTGGCCACTGCTGAGTTTTCCAAATTTGCTGGCATATTGAGTGCAACACTTTCACAGCATCAATTTTTAAGATTTGAAATAGCTCAACTGGAATTCCATCACTTCCACTAGCTTTGTTCATAGTGATGCTTCCTACGGCCCACTTGACTTCACATTCCAGGATGTCTGGCTCTAGGTGAGTGATCACACCATCATGATTATCTGGGTCATGAAGATCTTATTTGTACAGTTCTTTTGTGTATTCTTGCCACTTCTTCTTGATATCTTCTGCTTCTGTTAGGTCCATACCATTTCTGTCCTTTATTGAGCCCATCTTTGCATGAAATGTTCCCTTGGTATCTCTAATTTTCTTGAAGAGATCTCTAGTCTTTCCTATTCTATTGTTTTCCTCTATTTGTTTGTACTGATCACTGAGGAAGGCTTTCTTATCTCTCCTTGCTATTCTTTTGAACTTTGCATTCTAATGGGTATATTTCCTTTTCTTCTTTGCTTTTCACTTCTCTTCTTTCCACAGCTATTTGTAAGGCCTTCTCAGACAGCCATTTGCTTTTTTGCATTACTTTTTCTTGGTGATGGTCTTGATCCCTGTCTCCTGTACAGTGTCATGAACCTCCATCCATAGTTCATCAGGCACTCTGTCTATCAGATCTAGTCCCTTAAATCTATTTCTCACTTCCACTGTATAATCATAAGGGATTTGATTTAGGTCATACCTGAATGGCCTAGTGGTTTTCCCTATTTTCTTCAATTTAAGTCTGGATTTGGCAATAAGGAGTTCATGATCTGAGCCACAGTCCGCTCCCAGTCTTGTTTTTGTTGACTGTATAGAGCTTCTCCATCTTTGGCTGCAAAGAATAGAATCAATCTGATTTCGGTGTTGGCCATCCAGTAATGTCGATATGTAGAGTCTTCTCTTGTGTTGTTGGAAAAGGGTGTTTGCTATGACCAGTGTGTCCTCTTGGCAAAACTCTATTAGCCCTTGCCCTGCTTCATTCTGTACTCCAAAGCCAAATTTGCCTGTTATTCCAGGTGTTTCTTGACTTCCTACTTTTGCATTCCAGCCCCTATAAAGAAAAGGACATCTTTTTTTGGCTGTTAGTTCTAAAAGGTCTTGTAGGTCTTCATAGAACCATTCAACTTCAGCTTCTTTAGCATTACTGGTTGGGGCATAGACTTGGATAACTGGGATATTGAATGGTTTGCCTTGAAAACGAACAGAGATCATTCTGTCATTTTTGAGATTGCACCCAAGTACTGCATTTTGGACTTTTTTGTTGACCATGATGGCTACTCCATTTCTTCTAAGGGATTCCTGACCACAGTAGTAGATATAATGGTCATCTGAGTTAAATTCACCCATTCCAGTCCATCTTAGCTCACTGATTCCTAGAATGCCGACATTCACTCTTGCCATCTCCTGGAAGTTAGACCACTTCCAATTTGCCTTGATTCATGGACCTAACATTCCAGGTTCCTATGCAATATTGCTCTTTACAGCATCAGATCTTGATTCTATCACCAGTCATATCCACAACTGGGTGTTGTTTTTGCTTTGGCTCCATCCCTTCATTCTTTCTGAAGTTATTTCTCCACTGATCTCAAGTAGCAAATTGGGCACCTACTGACCTGGGGAATTCATCTTTCAGTGCCTTATCTGTTTGTCTTTTCATACTGTTCATGGGGTTCTCAAGGCAAAAATACTGATTTGCCAGTCCCTTCTCCAGTGGACAACATTCTGTCAGACCTCTCCACCATGACCCATCCATCTTGGGTGGCCCCCCGTGGCATGACTTAGTTCCATTGAGTTAGACAAGCTGTGGTCCATGTGATCAGATTGGCTAGTATGCAGGTCAGGAAGTAACAGTTAGAACTGGACATGGAACAACAGACTGGTTCCAAATAGGAAACGGAGTACGACAAGGCTGTATATTGTCACCCTGCTTATTTAACTTATATGCAGAGTACATCATGAGAAATGCTGGGCTGGAGGAAGCAAATGCTGGAATCAAGATTTCTGGGAGAAATATCAATAACCTCAGATATGCAGATGACACCACCCTTATGGCAGAAAGTGAAAAAGAACTAAAGAGCCTCTTGGTGAAAGTGAAAAAGGAGAGTGAAAAAGTTGCCCTAAAGCTCAACATTCAGAAAACAAAGATCATGATATCTGGTGTCATCACTTCATGGCAAATAGATGGGGAAACAGTGGAAACAGTGGCTGACTTTATTTTTCTGGGCTCTGAAATCACTGCAGATGGTGACTGTGGCCATGAAATTAAAAGACGCTTATTCCGTGGAAGGAAAGTTATGACCAACCTAGATAGCATATTAAAAAAGCAGAGACATTACTTTGTCAACAAAGGTCCATCTAGTCAAGGCTATGGTTTTTCTATTGGTCATGTATGGATGTGAGAGTTAGACTGTGAAGAAAGCTGAGTGCCGAAGAATTGATGCTTTTGAACTGTGGTGCTGGAGAAGACTTGAGAGTCCCTTGGACTGCAAGGAGATCCAACCAGTCCTTTCTGAAGGAGATCAACCCTGGGATTTCTTTGGAAGGACTGATGTGGAAGCTGAATCTCCAGTACTTTGGCCCCCTGATGGGAGGAGCTGACTCATTTGAAAACACCCTGATATTGGGAAAGATTGAAGGCAGGAGGAGAAGGTAACGACAGAGGATGAGATGGTTGGATGGCATCACCAACTCAATGGACATGAGTTTGGGTACACTCTGGGAGTTGGTGACGGACAGGTGGTGTGCTGTGGTTCATAGGGTTGCAAAGAGTCAGACATGACTGAACGACCGAACTGATTGTCACATAGCTGTTTGGTTTTTTTTTTAATCCTAAAACTATAGTAACAGATTATTTGCCTGTTTTTTCTCCTGTTCTTCTCTGTATTGTAGGAAGCTACGCTTCTTAGCATAGCTAAGAACTGATTTCCTAGTAGATCTGCCTAAAGGAGACATTGGAAACCTTTGAGTGGGAAATAGCTGTTCACCTGCATGGCAATTCTGGCTGCAGCTGAGTCTCTTCTATTGCTACAGTTTCAGAGAGACAGCTATTTCCCCATGACCCCAGATCCTGTTGGATAACTTCAACCATGCTTCTGGTCCTAGATTCTGGATTCTAGATTCTAACAATACTGCCTTTACCACCTTCTTTCACTGTCTCACAAGTTCCAAGTATGGGAAGGGCTTTCTGCTATTGTTAGTCTCTAGTTTGCTTTATTAAACCTATTTGTTTTATTAACTCTCTCATCATCTATGTAACAAAGTCCCTCTATTAAATTCCCTATATTTGAAATACCTACAGTGGTTTAGTTTTCTTTAATGAATACTAACATACAACAGTATAGAATAAGTGTATAAATAATTTTAATAAAAGGTATGCTAAATGAGATGCAAGGAAAGACAAATTATCTTGAGTTTTTAAAAGAAGGAGTGAGTATATCTACATATGGTGAGAAGCTCCTTAGAAAAGCTTCCTGAAAGAGCTGGCTTTTGAAATAGTTTTGAAAGGATGGAGAAAAAATTGATAGTAGAACTTGGGGGTGAATAATGGGAGAGGAGAAGCACAATTTCATGCCAAGAGAACAAAATAAGGAGAGGGATACAAACAGAAAACCAGAATTATTTTGTGGGGAGACAGGAATAATGTAAATTTGCTGGAATAAAAGAAATATGTAATAGAACTGTACCAAGGGGGTTTTAAATACCAGGGGAACGAGAATGTGCTTTCTAGGTTCAATATACTCTGGATTTCAATAAACGATGAAATATTTTAAATTATGTCAACATTTTTTGGTCAACATTTGTTTGCTCATTATTTCAATGACTATTTATTGAGTGTCTAGGTTCTGGAGCACCCAGTGAAATAAAAACAGATAAACATCCCTTACTGAGATTGTATTCTACTAGATATATTTAATATCTATGAATAATTTTGATCGTCTATAGCTTTAATTTAAATGTAGATTAGGAAAGGCGTGAGGAGATATTGGATGGATGCTAACTGGATGCCAGCTGAACAGGGACGGAAGGCAGGACAGTACAGCACACTTAGATAGAGGTATCCCTCTTTTGGAATCCCACTCTGAAAAATTACTAGCCTGAACTGGGCCACTTTGTTTTAAATTACAGATGTTGCCTCCTGTAATAATCAAAGCCTCTCATGAAAGAAAGGTTCTGACAGGAGTCAGATCAAAGACAAGACTGAAATAAAATGAAAAGTTGTTTAATCTAAATAAATGCAGCTTTCCATAATCGAAAATGTTGGTTGTGATTTTTGTCAAGATAGGAAACTGCTCTTTTTTTCCCATAGGGTGATAATAATAGTACCAACTTCAGCCAAAGTTGAACAATAGGCAAGATTTTCTCCCTAACACTCTGACTTCCAAATATTATATGACTTTACCTGCAGCTAGGTATTTTGGTTTCCCTACCATCTCACCTCTGCTCAGGGTCCCTAGGGTCCCTAATTTATCTCAGAGAAAAATCAAGCCTTTCTAAAATGTCTTGGGGTAGACTTTTATGCATCTAGTCTAAGCCAGGAGCATACCTCATTGCGATTTCTGCGAAAGCCTTCTCACAGATTTTTCCATATCTAATTAACTTCATTTCCTTCTTGTATTTTTCCCAACTGTGCTATGTTTAAATATATTTATAATTGCATCATACCCACCACCCCTTTAAATTCCTTTCATAGTTTCCCACAGCCCCTCTTGTTCTTCCAGAATCATCCTGCACCCTCTCCATCTCTTTCTCTTTCAATGCTTTTTTCTGACTGACTCAAACTTCAGCCTTCATTTAAGAGTTCTTTCCTTGGGGGAGTCCTTGGGGATATCTACTTTCCCCAACCCTTTGCTGGTTTAAGTCTCCTGGTCTTTCCATTATCACAGATACTGCATCAAGAGTTAATCATTATTGTATGTCATCTCCCATTAAATCCTGCGCTCCATGACAGCCATGATTGCATTTGTTTGATTCAAATCTATATTTGAATGCCTAGTAGAGCTATAGTGCATGGTAAATTCCCAATAAAGATATATTTAATTAATAACTACTACTTATTAATGAAAAAATTGGATTTCATTTTAGAAATAGGGTTTGTGGGTCTCTTCCCCATATCTGGTATATTTCACACAGTAGGTGATCTCCTACCAGGTTATAAAACAAGTTCAGGGAATAAAGATGGAACCTGAAACCACAAGCTGAGAATTCTGTCTTAAGCATCTTTCTGAGCTGAGTTAGGATTCCATATTTTCAGAGAAAATTGTTCAAATAATGTACAGTATTTTGAAAAATGAATATTTTTCACATTCTAAATAGAAAAATTTCCTTTAAGTTAGACATTATTGGAGTCTTCTGTAAGTTTTTTTCTTGAATGGTTGCATACAGGCCAAATGGAAGACATTGCTTGATTCTGTTTGGCTAGCAAGCCAGTCATCTCAGCAGGGGTTGGTTAGCAAGAAATTTCTGCTGCATTCTCATAATCTAACTAGTGCAGGGATGCTGTAAAGGCTCTCAGTATCTGAGAATTTTTCTCACCTCCCCTAAAGCATATGAATTTCCATCACAAGCAGCATAACAACAGTGACTATTGCCTTTATATCTCAGCATTCTTATGTCTTGCTTTCTCTAAGGAAGCCTAAATTTTGTTTCATCTTGCAAAAAGCAGGTCAGATGTGTTAATAACTCAAGAGTAAAGTAAGATGATAATAAGACTCCTTCTTTGAATCAAATAACATCCAGATACTGAAATCAGAACAGAATAATCCAGAATAGGAGTTATGCCTATAACGTGTACATTGGATTTAAAACATAATATTGTTAATATCATTCTTTGGGGATGGGACTGGCCAATCTGTCATGATGCTCAAAGTTGTTTAAAAATCCCTTTCCTTCACATATCCTAAGGTGTAATCCTGTCACAGAGGGACTTTATACTCTGCAAGGCACACATAAGTAAAGACATTATTCTGAGTTGTGAAATCTTGCACAGAGGAAATTTACAGGTTGAATGTGGTCAGACATAGAGTTTGGGGTTAAAACCCCAGGAATCTCTTTGGTTTTGGTGCCAGACAGCACTCTCTCCTTTCCTCTAAGGAAATCAGCCTTGGGAAAATCCAACAAGAAGCCCAGTGTGGCATCTCACTGTGGCTTTTAGAAGGATCCTCTTAAGTGGCATTTACAAAAGTGGCATTCATTTAAAGGTTACATCCTCAGGTGAACAGGTCTGCTAAAGAGGCCTTCAGTGATTTCACAGTGAATGGAAGCTTTGGACTTTGCTCAGAGGTAATGGAATTTGAGCTGATTAGAACACTCCCAGCTGATCAAAATCAAACTGTGTTATTTGTGATTTTTGATGGTTTTCACAGAGAGAAGTTCACACTAAAATTACTTTAGAGGTTGAATTTCATAGCCATTATTGTTTTAATTATGGGTCAGCTGTTCACTGTCTCTCTATTAAGTCTTTTTGGAATTCACATCAAAGAGATGTAAAAATGGCACTTTGGAAATATTTTGACTGAGAAGTGGATAGTTTTAACTTGTTAGACCTAGTAAGTTTATTCTTTATTCCCTCTTATTTCCTAAATAACTCAAATGTTGAACCAAAGGTACTGAGACATCCTTAAATTCAGACCAAAAATTGATTTTTTTTTTTTTTTTTTACTTTTTGTTCCTGCTTCAAATACATTTTATTTATTTATTTATTTTTAGGTTTTCATTTCATCAGATACATTTTAATACCAGGGCTTATTTTTTAAGTTAGTTTGCTATACTTTTAGTGCTAAGAAAACTTACTCTAGAGACATAGTGAAATCAACCCTAAGGATGAGATTTGATTTCATCATAGAATATTAACATCATAGTGAAAGCAAAAAGAAAAAAAAGCTAAAACTGTATTACTTTTTCACTTTTCTATATGATTTAAGATACAGGTTTTACAGAATGAGGTAACATATAACATAGGGTTTGGCAAACTTAAAAATAAAACTACCATGATAAAAATGTAACTGTGTGATAAGTCACTTCAGTCTTGTCCGACTCTTTGTGACCCTGTGGACTGTAGCCCGCCAGGCTCCTCTGTCCATGGGATTTTCCAGGCAAGAATACTGGAGTAGCTTGCTGCGTTGTCCTTCAGGGGATTTCCCAACCCAGGGATCAAACCCAGATCTCCCGCATTTCAGGTGGATTCTTTACCATCTGAGCCACCAGGGAGCTTCACTATTTCTTTTATAATATTAGTTTATTATGATATTAGTTTAACCATTAATTTTAATGTTGCATATTTAATATTAAAATTTAGGTGAGTCTGTCTTTTGGCATATATATATATACTCACATGTATAATTTGCTCAGATTTGAGACCAGACTTCACAATAAAGGGGGAGCAAAAAGATATTCTGATTTTAACATTGTCAAACCTAAAACTTTGCTTTAAAACATTTTTGTACAAGTTCATAAAACTTCTCAAATCTAGAGAAGCACTTTATGGATTTATTGAGCATCAGCACAAACTAAATAGTAATGAGCTCATTTTCATAGAATGAAGCTTATTATGACTCCAGCTGTTGAGAACTTGCACAGCTGGATGCTGGCTGCAACATAGAACCGTCATCTGTTAGTGAAAAAAATTCTAGGTTAAGCTAAAGCAAAAAGCCCTTTCTATGACTTTGAGGAAACCATTTCCCACTGAAATACACGGTGTGACTTAGTATAAAGCTAAAACATGTCCAACTCTTCTTTTAATACATTTGTACCCATTTATTTTAAGAAAATTAAAGTCAAAAACAGGTTGACAACACAGCTTATTTTGGTTAGAATATAAAGTTCTCCAGAAGGAAATCATATTTCATTGCCAAACCCTTGGCATTGCAGATTTGGAGTAAATCACCTTGCACAAGACACTGAAGAGAGGGGGCTTGGGGCTACTATTTCAAGGAAATTTGATGCTATGGAAACTTAAAGCAGGGAAAAGAAGGAATTATTCTGCTGCTGCTGCTAAGTCACTTCAGTCGTGTCCAACTCTGTGCGACCCCATAGATGGGGCAGCCCACCAGGGTCCCCCTATCCCTGGAATTCTCCAGGCAAAAACACTGGAGTGGGTTGCCATTTCTTTCTCCAATGCGTGAAAGTGAAAAGTGAAAGTGAAGTCGCTCAGTCATGTCCGACTCCTGGCGACCCCATGGACTGCAGCCTACCAGGCTCCTCCGTCCATGGGATTTTCCAGGCAAGCGTACTGGAGTGGGGTGCCATTGCCTTCTCCGGAAGGCACTATGGGCACCTATTAAAGAAAGATTCATTCATTCAATAGTATGAGACTTATTCTTACAATTGGGGTTCCCTGGTGACTCAGACAATAAAGAATCTGCCTGTAATGTGGGAGACCCGAATTCAATCCCTGGTTCAGAAGATCTCCTAGAGAAGGGAATGGCTACCCATTCCAGTATTCTTGCTTGAAGAATTCCATGAACAGAGGGAGCCTGGTGGGCTATTGTCCATGGGGTTGCAAAGAGTTGGACACGACTGAGTGACTAACTCTGTCTCTACAATTTAGGTAAATCTGACAACCAGCCACAGCTCTTATTCAATCACTCATTCAGTCTCTCATTTATCTTGCATTTATTGAGCATCCTCTGTGTATGTAACATCTCGCATCTTGCTTTCACACTGCTTTCTGTGTTTTTATTCACTGTCAATGATAAATGCTCACTCTGGAGGTCATCCTCAATTCCTGTTTTCTCCTACATTCTGTATCGATTAATAACACAACACCCAGTCCCGTCAATCAGGTTTTCCTGCGACCTCCACCACGACCCCTTGGTCCACACCACCAACCATCATGTTCCATTTGGAATACTACAGCAGCCCTCCCTGGTCTCTCAACTCAACTTGCAGTAGCTAATTCTCTTTGTAGTAGCAGCAGTGATGCTTCCAAAAGCTTAATAGGAGCATTTCAATTCATTGCTCCAAACTCTCCAATGGCTTCTTCAAACACAGGCATACAATTCAAAATTCTTATGGAGGCCTCTATGGTCCTACTGGCTGTTTTGTCTCCCTGACCTCGTCTCTTGCTGCTCTCCCTTTCATCCTCAAGGTCCAGTCACACTGAACTTCTTGGCACTCCTCCAATAGATCAAGCCCCGAAAAATTTGTACGTGCTCTTTCTTCTGCCTGGAATGCGCTTTCTCCACTTACCCTACTTCATATGACCTCTGTCTGTGGTCTTCTCGCTAAACTTTTGAATTAGCTGAGGTCCTTTTGTGATTGTTTTTCCTTTTTCTTTATTGCCCTTTCCCCGTCCAATCTGTCCTCTGCCTATTGTCACCAGAGTGACCTGTCAAAAGCTGGATTCTGACCGGGCCCCTTCCCTGCTACAGAGTCTTTCAAGGTCTGTCGCTGACTGTAAGAGGACTTAGACTCTTACATCCTCAACAGCCTGGTCCTGATTCTTTTTACTGCCGGCTCTTCCTTCACGTCTCAACCTCCACTTATGATCCAGCCACACCACCCCATTTATCCTTCCCCTTACCTGCCACATGATCTTGCCTCTCTTCCTTGATTCATGCTGTGTACCCTGGAGGCTACGCCCTTCCTTCTCTCCTGTGAAAGTTCTGCACAAGGAATTCTTAGCAAAAAGATAAGAAGAATAGCGTTCTATTCTATTGAAGGTGGAAGAAGAAAGACTTAAATCAGATGTTGGGAAGGGAAGACACTGGATAGGTAAAAGGAAGGAAGGAAGGCTGAGACAGAGTGACGTGTGACAAGGCAGGGCACATTCAGGGTAGTTCCTGAAGGCATCGTTCCTTGAAATCTGCTGAGCAATCGAAGAATGAAAAATAGAGATATGTGACAGTAAGAATAGGAAGTGGTATGGATGAAGTCCAATTAGAGAAACCAGGCAGAGGCATGGAAGAAGGGCTCGAAATGCTTAAAGGTCTACAGAACAGTGTAAGTATTAAGTAAAATGGTGAACGTAAAATCCCTAGAAACATATCAGGGTCATAAAGTGCCTCAATTTTCAGGAATTGTTATGAGCAATAAAGATTATGGTAAGTTTGTGATCAGAGCAACCATGAAAGCAGAGTTTTCTAGCTGGAACAGGTGGGAAATGTCTGTCCCAGCCCCAAAGGCAAGGCATGTTTATGGATTGTTGACAGTGCTTCTGAAAATATATTTTTTCAAATATGTCTGGTTCTAGTTTTAGTTAAACTAAAACACTTTTAGAGATTGTCTTACAAATTTTCTTCTTTCTGGGATAGTTTTAGGTTTGCAAGCAAACCATATAAATGATGATATTGAACATCATTTGTCATTTGCTTGAAATAGATTCATGACCCAATGAATGAGCTTAACTATGTCATATGCCCTTTCACTACCAACGAAAACAGATTATTAGTCCAACCTTAAATCTTCTGACAGAGGAGTGAAGATGGACATTTAATCCCCAACTACCACATTGTAAATGTCTTTAAGATTTAAATGTAAGAAGTGGCAATACTCCTTAAGCAATAAAATCCTAAGTATAAAGAGCTCAAGTCATGGCAAATGGTATGTCTTAATGGATTGAAGGACACTTTCTGTGAACCTAGTCGTATACAGGTAGTATAATACAAGTGCTGCCAATGTGTCTGGAATGTCGACATCACCTTACAGTCCCACTACAGCCTTCAGACTTTTGAGACCTGTAAATTCCCGGTATGTGACTTTCATTTTTTTAAAGAAGTTGACTTTACAGTTCTCTTGAGTACTGTGATTGTTGAATCACAAAGAGTGACCTCCCAAGTAAAAGTAGAATCTTTTAAAATGTTTAGTGGGGTGGGTGCATGGTTGCTGAGAACTGCAAAAGTAAAACTTACCCTGCTGAGAGAGTTACTGGGACTTTGTTTTTATTGTTGTTATTTAGTTGCTAAGTCGAGTCCAGCTCTTTTGCAACCCTATGGACAGTAGCTCACCAGGGTCCTCTTTCCATGGAATTTTCCAGGCAAGAATACTGAAGTTGGTTGCCATTTCTTCCTCCAGGGGATCTTCCTGACCCAGGATCGAATGCAGGCAGATTCTTTATCTCTTGCACCACCCAGGCAGGAATGCAATTATGATTTTCTCAACTAAAAAGTCAAAAGTGGTAAATGCACAGTGATAGCTCAAGTCCTTACATAGAAGTTTTTTAGGGACAATTGAAACCTAAAAAATAAGACAGGTTGATATTATTTGGAGCTCTCTCTTATTAAAAATTTTTGGAGTGTATGAGTTCAGTTCAGTTGCTCAGTCATGTCCAACTCTTTGTGAACCCATGAACCACAGCATGCCAGGTCTCCCTGTCCATCACCAACTCCCAGAGTCTACCCAAACCCATGTCCATTGAGTCAGTGATGCCATCCAACCATCTCATCCTCTGTCATCCCCTTCTCCTCTTGCCCTCAATCTTTCCCAGCATCAGGGTCTTTTCCAGTGAGTCAGCTCTTCACATCAGGGGGCCAAAGCATTGGAGTTTCAGCTTCAACATCAGTCCCTCCAATGAACACCTAGGACTGATCTCCTTTAGGATGGACTGGTTGGCTCTCCTTGCAGTCCAAGGGACTCTCAAGAGTCTTCTCCAGCACCACAGTTCAAAAGCATCAATTCTTCAGTGCTCAGCTTTCTTTATAGTCCAAGTCTCACATCCATACATGACCACTGGAAAAACCATAGCCCTGACTAGATGGACCTCTGTTGGCAAAGTATTGTCTCTGCTTTTTAATTTGTGGTCTAGGTTTGTTATAACTTTCCTTCCAAAGAGTAAGTGTCTTTTAATTTCATGGCTGCAGTCACCATCTGCAGTGTTTTTGGAGCCAGAAAAATAAAGTCAGCCACTGTTTCCACTGTTTCCCCATCTGTTTGCCATGAAGTGATGGGACCAGATGCCATGATCTTCATTTTCTTAGTGTTGAGTTTCAAGCCAACTTTTTCACTCTCCTCTTTCACATTCATCAAGAGGCTCTTTAGTTCTTCTTTGCTTTCTGCCATAAGGGTGGTGTCATCTGCATATCTGAGGTTATTGATATTTCTCCCAGCAGTCTTGATTCCAGCTTGTGCTTCCTCCAGCCCAGCGTTTATCATGATGTACTCTGCATATAAGCTAAATAAGCAGGGTGACAGTATACAGCCTTGACGTACTCCATTTCCTATTTGGAACCAGTCTGTTTTTCCATGTCTAGTTCTAACTGTTGCTTCCTGACCTGCATACAGATTTCTCAGGAGATGTATAAGTTCTCATTTAGTCCCTACTAATCTGTCTTCATACTGTTCATGGGGTTCTCAAGGCAAGAATACTGAAGTGGTTTGCCATTCTCTTCTCCAGTGAAATTAACAGACACTTACTCCTTGGAAGAAAAGTTATGACCAACCTAGATAGCGTATTGAAAAGCAGAGACATTACTTTGCCGACTAAGGTCCATCCAGTCAAGGCTATGGTTTTTCCAGTAGTCATGTATGGATGTGAGAGTTGGACTGTGAAGAAGGCTGAGTGCCAAAGAATTGATGCTTTTGAACTGTGGTGTTGGAGAAGACTCTTGAGAGTCCCTTGGACTGCAAGGAGATCCAACCAGTCCATTCTGAAGGAGATCA
>SJYX01022303.1:96621-126244 GCA_006410675.1 Oreotragus oreotragus | reverse complement strand
TTCTTTGGAAGGAATGATGCTAAAGCTGAAACTCCAGTACTTTGGCCACCTCGTGCAAAGAGTTGACTCATTGGAAAAGATTCTGATGCTGGGAGGGATTGGGGGCAGGAGGAGAAGAGGATGACCAAGGATGAGATGGCTGGATGGCATCACTGACTTGATAAATGTGAGTCTAAGTGAACTCTGGGAGTTGGTGATGGACAGGGAGGCCTGGCATGCTGCGATTCATGGGGTGGCAAAGAGTCAGACACTACTGAGCGACTGAACGGAACTGAATCTGTCTTCTGGAAAATCCCATGGACGGAGAAGCCTGGTAGGCTGCAGTCCATGTGGTCGCTAGAAGTTGGACACGACTGAGCGACTTCACATTCACTTTTCACTTTCATGCATTGGAGAAGGAAATGGCAACCCACTCCAGTGTTTTTGCCTGGAGAATCCCAGGGACAGGGGAGCCTGGTGGGCTGCTGTCTGTGGGGTTGCACAGAGTCGGACAAGACTGAAGCAACTTGGCAGCAGCAGCAATCTGTCTTCTATGTGTTAGACTATTGGTCATCCATGGAACATCCTTCTCTTATTGACTCAGCCTTTATAGAAACTCTGCAGCAGGACTGCCTGCACAATTTCAGGACCCAGTATAGTACAAAATTGTATGTCCCCTTGTTCATACCATAGACATTTCTAAAAGGCAACAGTAGAGAATTAAACCAAGCATGGAATCCCTCTCATCATGGTGCCCTGTGCAAATGTGTAGGTTGCATGCCCTGAAAGCTGACTCTGATCTACAGTCAAACAGCAGTAAGAGAGGACCCAGCGTCACCATCTTACACACTATTTGCCAAAGTATATTCAGTAGTTTAATTAAGCTACAGAGTAGTACTTAACCAATACCACTTCCTGAATTCCTTAAACCTCATTCCAATTTCTTCCAGCCAATAAACACTGCTTTTTTCCCCTAATTATAAACACTAATTAAACCACATTTAGGGGAGCAAAAGTGTGCTCTTTATTACTTCTGTGCAAGGGAGGACTACCATAAAGATTTTATATTTGCTGAGAAATATTCCTGGAAAAGGAAATGGCAACCCACTCCAGTATTCTTGCCTGGAAAATCCCATGGACAGAGGAGCCTGGTAGGCTACAGTCCATGGGGTCACAAAGAGTTGGACATGACTGAATGACTTCACTTTCACTTTCACTTTGAGATATATTCTAGATATTAGTGATACAGTAGTCAACAAAGTAATGGCTTTGTCTTTATTCTAATGAGGAATTTTCATACTTCAGCAAAGACCTCTGTAATTTTTTTTTTTTTTAAGAATCTGTAACTGAAAGAGCTTTTTCTTGAAATAATTGTGTTTTTTGTTTCAACGAGCTTATTTTATTTGGGCGAAAATAAAAGCAATTTTTTAAAGAAAGAAGTATGATGATTTAAGTTAATATAACTTAGTTAATATCCTTTAACTTGTTTATATCATTTAATGAATTTAATTCAAGAAAAGAAGGAAACTATTGACCAGAAAACACATGAGGACCAGGGAACTCCATTAACATTTCAATTTAAATGTGTCAATAATTATTTAAAAATTATCAGCCTTTGGTAGTTTTCTTCCTATGCTTTGTATCCAAGTGTTGGGTACTTTTTCTGAAGTTTTCATTGTATCTGTCTTTGATAGTGACCTTATACAAAGAATCAAGACTCAAACAACAAAGAGATAAAGGTATAATACTTCCTTTTTTCTTCTTTCTTCTCTTTTCTCTCTTCACTAGTTCTTCTTTTTCATAGAATGTTACTTCACTGTTTCTCTTGCTGCTCGATTTGGAATATGTCCACCCACAATTTTTCATTTAGGGTTTTCCTTAGGTACATATGGATTCTTGAGAATTGCTATGGCTTTGTAAGTATTTTATAATACAGAAAGGCTCTTCTAGAGTCAAGTGGGATTTCTTTTCCTATTACATATCCTTGACATATGGCAAATATCCCTTACAGGACATTTGGTCCTGTACAAAAGATCCATCAGACATGTGGTCCATAAGACATTTGGCTTATGCTGAAAGGTCCTTAATATTTGCAGAACCATTTAGTCCTATCCAAAATACCCATAAAACATTTGGTCCTCACCAAAAGGTCTTTGATATTTGGTCTTGAATAAAGTGCCCACAAAACATTTGGTTCATAAGACACTTGGTTTATACCAAAGGGTCCTTGGTATTTTCAGGACAACTTGGTCCTGTCCAAAATGTCCATAAAACCCTTGGTTTATGTCAAAAGGTACTTGATATTTGATCCTGTCCAAAATAATTTGGCATAGACCAAACATGCTCATGGAAGCTTCGGAAAGAACCAAATTTCAAGGACATTTTGGCATGGAGCAAATGTCTTATGAATGTTTTGGACAGTACCAAATGTCTGCTAATCGTGGCAGTCCTATTGATTTCAGTCAACAGAAAAGTACTGACTCTATGAAAATAATAACTTTATTTCAGGTGTTCATTCTTCATTTAAACTTCACTCCCTTAGAAATACTGTATCTTTTTCCTCATTATCAAATTCTGTATTCTGTTTTGCTGTGAGCATTACTTGAATATTAAGATTTCACAGAAATGTTACAGTTTATTTTTGACTTCTAACAGTGGTTTGGAGTCTTGAAGTCTATAAAAGCAAAGAAATACCTGTCTGGCTATTTTTATGTTCATTTCAGTAAATAGTCTGTTCTTATAATTTGCAGCATTTCCTATCAGAAGGTGTAAGAAACAACCTCAATTTCTATACCATTTTACTTCAAAACTGACTTTGTGGCTTGTGACCATCTTGTTTCCTGCAAGGATAATCCAGGAATTCATTTTTAATAAAGGATCTATTTAACTTTTAGTTAAGAAACTACAAATAGTCCCCCGTAAAACCTGCTGACCACAGTCTGAAAATATGAAATGTTCTTTGGAGGGTTTTGGGTGTGGATTGAAAGACACATTTTCGTAATATTCAGTGTGTCATCATCAAGTAATGTTTACGAATCCCAGGGCCCTGGGGATGTGTGCAAGGTTTAGCAAGCAGATGTTAGCAGTCAAGGAAAAATTATGACTGCTGCCTGAAAATATTCCCTCTTGTCTATCAGTTACATACAAGATTGTCAAGATCTCTCTCTCTCTCTCTTTTTTTTTTTTTTTTTGTGTGTAATTTGCCTGGCTTATAAGACAGTTAATATAAAAACAAATTTGAAAATTGCTGAAAGAAATCCTCTATAAATGACCATTCAAGAACCTCTTGTCCATTTTTGTGAGTTTTTTCTGTTGAAAAAAAACCTAGCTATGGGCATTCTAATGACACTGTTTTAATGATTACCCTATAATTAATTTTATATACCCTAAATCTAGACTTTCCACTCTGTTTCTCCACTTCTTTGAAAACTAAGTTACTGAAAACACTAGTTGTATTACATGGCAACTCCAAAAATATATTAATTTCAAATTCTTAGAACTAAAAAATCTTTCAGTGGGAAAACGTGAAATAAGATGAGTGTTTTGCCTTGATGTACTGATATTTAGCGTATCTTTCCTTCTCTAGATAGAGTATAAGGGTTTTTGAGGCAAGTTGAAGTGATGTTTTCAGAAAAACCAGTTAGAGCTATTGGACTATTTCAAGTGAGCAAACACATTAAAAAAAAATAACTTTAGTGATATTACTTTTGAACTCACCTTTTCCTGATAGAAAACCTGACTCTATAATGAAATAAGATGAGTGTTTTGCCTTGATGTACTGATATTTAGCGAATCTTTCCTTCTCTAGATAGAGTATAAGGGTTTTTGAGGCAAGTTGAAGTGATGTTTTCAGAAAAAACAGTTAGAGCTATTGGACTATTTCAAGTGAGCAAACACATTAAAAAAAATAACTTTAGTGATATTACTTTTGAACTCACCTTTTCCTGATAGAAAACCTGACTCTATAAACGTAAGTGGACAATCGAGATCTTTCCCTTCTGAAAGAGCTTCATTGTAGAGTCATTTTAATTGAATCTTAATAATTTACTTTCTTGGGTCATTATTTATATATGAGAAAATCTCAGGGACAGAGTAATTATCAACAGATCTAGGGATCTGAATAAGAATCATTCCATGCTGAAAGATCACCATTGCGTTCAATGGTGAGATGTGTATCACCGAAGCATGTGAGTAGTGATGGCTTTTTCTTTTTCATACTTTCTGCTGTAAAAAATTGTGAATCATTAGTCTCTGTAAGAGGAAGGGAAGTTGAGGAAGAGAGAAATCAAATTCAAATCACTCAGATATATCAACAGACTAGGATAAGAAACCTAGAAACATACTTGATTACACATGAATATTTATGTATTATAGTATATAACATACCCACTCCAGTGTTCTTGCCTGGAGAATCCCAGGGGCGGGGGAGCCTGGTGGGTTGCTGTCTATGGGGTCACACAGAGTCGGACACAACTGAAGCGACTTAGCAGCAGCAGCAGCAGTATATAATATATGAGACTACATGATAAAAGTGACATTTCAAATAAATGGGAGAAAGAAGAATTTTTTGGTAGATGATTGGCTAGCCAAATCTAAGAGAGAAAATTGAATATTTTCCTCATACCATACATAAGGGTAAATTTCTTAGTAATCTAAATGTAAAAAATGAAATCATACATATCTTTGGATAAAACTCAAATGAATCCCTTAAATTTTTTTTTACTATGATTTGAAAACAAAACAGTAAAAATTAATGGTAAATTTGACTGCATTAAAAAAAATGTGTCTAAAAATACCACAGGCAATGTAAGAAGACAAATTATAAAAAACTGTATTTGTAATTTATATCACAGACAAAGATTTACTGTCCCTAACATATTCAGATCACTTAAGTTTTGAGGAAAAAAAGACCAACCATTTGATTGAAAATGAGTGAAAAATATGAAAAGAACTTTCACTGATAAAAGAAACACATCTGACCTTTAAACATAAGAATGACACTCAGTCACACTCATAGTAGGAGAAATAAAAATTTACAATATTTAGATATACCATTTCTCATCTATCATATTGATCAGAATGTAACATATTTGATAAAACACACTACTGATGGCGGTAGGAAGACAGATGTTCCCATACACTGGTACATTGGAAAAAAAATATAAAATGAAGTATGGACAAGGCTTTTATTACATGATAGCTTTTAAGAGGAAAAAAGGCTTAGAAGAAATCCAAATGTTCATCAGCAGTGTACAGTTTGAATAAACTCTGGTACTTTCATACAACAGAGTCCTTTGTAAATAGATATTAAAAGGAAAGAGAAAGATCTCTGTATACTGCTAGAGATCATTCTCCAGGATATTTATATTAAGAGAGCTAGGTATAGAAGATTGTGAATGATATGCTTCCTTTTGTATTAGAAAAAAGGGTATAAATAATGTATATATTAATATTTTTAAGATATCAAAGAGAAGCAATTGAATAACAGATCAAAAATAAATTAAAATGTTTACTGCCATAAGAGGAAGAAAATGAGTGGGCTTAATGAGCAGTCTTATTATAGTGATATGATGTAATGTCACAAATTTCACTTTGAATGTATTTTATAAAATTAAAAAAAAACCAATTTCTATAAAAAATAAAAAAGCAAATAGAAACAAACTTGATTTCATGTCAAGTTGGTAACATTATTATACAGATAAAGAATATTTCAAATCACTTTAAAACATAGTTTCTGACTGTTCTAGGTAGAGTATATGCATGGGCAAAAAGATTTGCATTCAGGAGTCTTATTAGTAATAACACTGGTATCTTTCTTGAAACTTTTATGATAAAGAGAATAAGCAACTAAAATAAATGTTGTTAGCATAAGTGAAAAGAGGTATAAATATCAAATAAAAATTAAAAAGCAAACCTTGTGATTTCCAATTTTGGATGTGAAATATTCCTATGAAATCATTTTTTAATAAAAATAGACATTTCTGTGTTTTGTTACATGTAAAAGTCCTGGAAAGAGTGCCAATTCAGGAGCAATGACTCCCCCTTGCACCTAGATTATGCTTTTGCTATACTCTTTTCCACTCACAGGAATCAGAGCTCCTTAGGGGAATGCTTGATTTCAAAGCTGGAACAGAAAGGTATTCTCTATTCTGGTACATGTGACAGAAGACAAGGAAGCTACTGAAGACTACAGGATTTTGTCAAAAGAAAATAGGACTTAGACTTTCCTGGTGGTCCAATAGTTAAGAATCCCCCTTCCAACTGAGGGGACGCAGGTCTGATCCCTGATCTGAGAACCAAGATCCCTCATGCTGCAGGACAATTAAGTCCGCACACCACAGCTACTCAGCCCGTGTGCTCTTGAGCCCATGCTGCCCTAGAAGATGACCCTGCTTGCTGCTACTAAGACCCAGTGCAGCCAAATAAGTAAATTTGTTGTTCAATCCCTAAGTCATGTATGATTCTTTGCAACTCCATGGACTGTAGGCTGCCGGGTTTCTCTGTCCTTGGGATTTCGCAGGCAAGATTACTGGAGTGGGTTGCCATTTCCTTCTCCAAAACAAATCTTTTTTTTTTTTTTTTTTTAAGAATATAGAACGCAATGCAAAGGAATTCCCACTGCCTCAAGTTGGGACAATTTGAGCATTATAAAGATATTGACTGAAAATGACTGGAATACTTTAAATATTTTAAAATTCAATGAGTTTTTAGTGATATGAGCAAAACAACACATTGATCAGTGGTACTGGCTAGAACACCAACTCATTCTGGAAAATAAAAAAATTAAGCATTTATCTCATCCTTCCTGTGCTCACTCTTATTTCAGGATGACTGAATAGCTGATGAGGGAAAAAATCCTTTTAGAAAAATTCCAGTCAACAAAATACAAAAGAAAGAATAAATAAAATGAGATAATCATTCAGAACAGCTAAGGAAATAATGGATTGAAGCAGTAATTATCCAGAATCCTTAAAACCATTAATTGAAAAGTTGATGGGAAATTTTATAGAGGATGGACCAGGCTGAAACCTGGAACCAGCTGTTGAGTATGGATAACCTTAGGAAGGGGACAGTCAGGCATTCAGTCCCTACTGATACGATGCAGTAGTAAGTGTAGAGTGCAACCTGTAAGATGCTCTGACCTAAAAGAGGCATGTGCATCTATTAAGTCACTGGTCCAATTACAAGGTTAGAGGAAATAGAAGACATTTGGGAACATATTAGATGGCACCATAAGTACACAATCAGATGGAATCCTACATGACATACGACAGAATGCAAAAGATGACCAGCAGCCACATGGTTGGTTGGTTTGCTTGTTTAACAAAAGAACGGCATATGCAATGTACAATAAAGAAAGGGAAAAAAGCATGGATAAGATTCTTAAAGTTATATCAGCCCAATGCAACACATTGCTTGAACGGTTCTATGAAAACCTATAAGACCTTTTAGAACTAACACCCCCAAAAGATGTCCTTTTCATTATAGGGAACGGAACGCAAATGTAGGAAGTCAACACCTGGAGTGACAGGCAAATTTGGCCTTGGAGTACAGAATGAAGCAAGGCAAAGGTTAATAGAGTTTTGCCAAGAGAAAGCACTGGTCATAGCAAACACCTTCTTCCAACAACACAAGAGAAGACTCTACACATGGACATCACCAGATGGCCAACAGTGAAATCAGATTGATTCTATTCTTTGCAGCCAAAGATGGAGAAGCTCTATACAGTCAGCAAAAACAAGAGCGGGAACTGACTGTGGCTCAGATCATGAGCTCCTTATTGCCAAATTCAGACTTAAATGGAAGAAAGTAGGGAAAACCGCTAGACCATTCAGGTATGACCTAAATCAAATCCCTCATAATTATACAGTGGAAGTGAGAAACAGATTAAAGGGACTAGATCTGACAGAAAGAGTGCCTGATGAACAATGGACGGAGGTTTGTGACATTGTACAGGAGACAGGGATCAAGACCATCCACAAGAAAAAGAAATGCAAAAAACCAAAATGGCTGTCTGAGGAGGCCTTACAAATAGCTGTGAAAAGAAGGAAGCCAAAAGGAAAGGAAAAGGAAAGATATATACATTTGAAGGCAGAGTTCCAAAGAATAGCAAAGAAAGCCTTCCACAGCGAACAATGTAAACAAATAGAGGAAAACAATAAAATGGGAAAGACTAGAGATCTCTTCAAGAAAATTAGAGATACCAAGGGAACATTTCATGCAAAGATGGGCACAATATAGGACAGAAATGGTGTGGACCTAACAAAAGCAGAAGACATTAAGAGGAGGTGGCAAGAATACACAGAAGAACTGTACAAAAAAGATCTTTACCACCCAGATAATCACGATGTGATCACTCACCTAGAGCCAGACATCGTGGAATGTGAAGTCAACTGGGCCTTAAGAATCATCACTACAAACAAAGCTAGTGAAGGTGATAGAATTCCAGTTAAGCTATTTCAAATTCTAAAAGATGATGCTGTGAAAGTGCTGAACTCAATATGCCAGTAAATTTGGAAAACTCAGCAGAGGCCACAGGACTAGAAAAGGTCAGTTTTCACTCCAGTCCCAAAGAAAGGCAATGCCAAAGAATGCTCAAATTACTGCCCAATTGCACTCATCTCACACGTTGGTAAAGTCATGCTCAAAATTCTCCAAGCCAGGCTTCAGCAATATGTGAACCGTAAATTTACAGATGTTCAAGCTGGTTTTAGAAAAGGCAGAGGAACCAGAGATCAAATTGCTAATATCTGCTGGATCATCAAAAAAGCAAGGAAGTTCCAGAAAAACATCTATCTATGCTTTACTGACTATGCCAAAGCCTTTGACTGTGTGGATCACAATAAACTGTGGAAAATTCTGAAAGAGATGGGAATACCAGACCACCTGACCTGCTTCCTGAGAAACCTGTGTGCAGGTTTAACTTATATGCAAAGTACATCATGAGAAATGCTGGACTGGATGAAGCACAAGCTGGAATCAAGATTACTGGGAGAAATATCAATAACCTCAGATATGCAGATGACACCACCCTTATGGCAGAAAGTGAAGAAGAACTAAAGCCTCTTGATGAAAGTGAAAGAAGAGAGTGAAAAAGTTGGCTTAAAACTCAACATTCAGAAAATGAAGATCATGGCATTTGGTCCCATCACTTCATGGCAAATAGATGGAGAAACAGTGGAAGCTGTGNGAAGCACAAGCTGGAATCAAGATTGCCAGGAGAAATATCAATAACCTCAGATATGCAGATGACACCACCTTTATGGCAGAAAGTGAAGAAGAACTAAAGCCTCTTGATGAAAGTGAAAGAAGAGAGTGAAAAAGTTGGCTTAAAACTCAACATTCAGAAAATGAAGATCATGGCATTTGGTCCCATCACTTCATGGCAAATAGATGGAGAAACAGTGGAAGCAGTGGCTGATTTTATTTTTGAGGCTCCGAAAACACTTGGTGATTGCAGTCATGAAATTAAAAGATGCTTATTCCTTGGAAGAAAAGTTGTGACCAACCTAGACAGCATATTAAAAAGCAGAGACATTTCTTTGTCAACAAAGGTCCGTCTAGTCAAGGCTATGGTTTTTCCAGTGGTCATGTATGGATGTGAGAGTTGGACTGTGAAGAAAGCTGAGCACTGAAGAACTGATGCTTTTGAATTGTGGTGTTGGAGAAGACTCTTGAGAGTCCCTTGGACTACAAGGAGACCCAACCAGTCCATCCTAAAGGAGATCAGTCCTGATTGTTCATTGGAAGGACTGATGTTGAAGCTGAAACTCCAATACTTTGGCCCCCTGATGCAAAGAGCTGACTCATTTGAAAAGACTCTAATGCTGGAAAAGATCGAGGACAGGAGGAGAAGGGGATGACAGAGGATAAGATGGTTGGGTGGCATCACCTACTCAATGGATATGAGTTTGGGTAAACTCAGGGAGTTGGCAATGGACAGGGAGGCCTGGCATGCTGTGGTTCATGGGGTTGTAAAGAGTCAGACATGACTGAGCAACTGAACTTAACTGACACATAGACTGGGCATTAAAGAATATTAATGAATTATTGTTATTTTTGTTGAGCATAAAATCACTGTGATTATGTTCTTAAAAAGGAAGTTGTTAATGGCACTTGCTACCCATAAATGGGATTTTCTTTAAATACCAAGAAAAGCTGTTGGAGTTGCTGGGATAACAGAAATAAAATGGCAAAAGATTGTTAATTATTGAAGCTGGGAGATGGTCAAGCAGAGATCCCTTATGTTACTTGTATTACTCTTATATTAAAATTAATGTTAATATTGATATAATATTTGAATGATCCTAATATTTGTTGTTTGGTCACTCAGTCATGTCGACTCTTTGCAACCCCACGGACTTCAACAGGCCAGGTTTCCCTGTCCTTCACCATCTCCCAGAGCTTGCTCATATTCATGTCCATCGAGGCGGTGATACCATCCAACCAACTCATCCTCTGTTGTTCCCTTCTCCTCCTGCCTGCAATCTTTCCCATCACCAGGGTCTTTTCCAATGCATCAGGTGGCCAAAATATTGGTGTTTCAGCTTCAGCATCAGTCCTTCCAATGATGCCTCCAAGACGATTTCCTTTAGGAAATGGTGTTGGAGGAGACTCTTGAGAGTCCCTTGGACTGCATGGAGATCAAACCAGTCCATCCTAAAGGAAATCAATCCTGGATATTCATTGGAAGGACTGATGCTGAAGGCGAAACTCCAATACTTTTGCCACCTGATGTGAAGAACTGACTCATTTGAAAAGACCCTAATGCTGGGAAAGATTGAAGGCGGGAGGAGAAGGGGATGACAGAGGATGAAGTGGTTGGATGACATCACCAATTCAATGGGTATGAATTTGAGTAAACTCTAGGAGTTGGTGATGGATAGGGAAGCCTGGTATGCTGCAGTCCATGGGGTCGTAAAGAGTCGGACATGACTGAGGGACTGAAGTGAAGTGAACTGGTGTGGTCCACACAGTCAAATGTTTTACTGTAGTCAATGAAACAGAAGTACATGCTTTTCTGGAATTCTCCTGCTCTTTCTATGATCCAATGGATGTTGCCAATTTGATCTCTGGTTCCTCTGCCTTTTGTAAATCCATCTTGAATATCTGAAAGTTCTTGGTTCACACACTGAAGCCTAGCTTGGAGAATTTTGAGAATTACTCTGCTAGCATGTGAAACGACTGCAATTGTGCTGTAGTTTAAACATTCTTTGGCATTCCCCTTCTTCTGACCTTTCCAGTCCTGTGACCACTGCTGAGTTTCCCAAATCATTATTATATATATATAATAGTTATGCTTTTATACTTGTATTTGAACATGTCAGTGCATACATGTATATGTTTGAAAAGATTCACGGTGAATAATTAAAATCAAATCAGTTAATTCTTTTATTTTGCTATATAATAAAAGTTGGAGACAGTGCTAATCTAGAGTCACTGATCTCTTTTCCTTTAAAAGGAAGGATAAGAACGTATATCCCCTCAGTTCTTATGAAAGCATAAAAATGTATTTCAGAAAGATTTTCAGCAGAGAACTAAAGCTGAAAGTTGGAATTTGAACTTTCCGACAATTAGGAAGTTCATCTCATTAGAACACGGCCTGACATTCTCTACATTGTAGTTAAACATTCTGTAGCTTTTTAATTAGATTTGTCTTGCAAGTAAGGAAAGTCATTTCTTATGTAGTTTTATCATACGTACTTGCTCACAGAAAGGCATTTCCTGTGTAATTAAGCTTTGTCCATGGAATTCTCCAGACAGAATACTGGAGTGGGTAGCCATTCCCATCTCCAGATCTTCTGAACACAGGGATTGAATTGGTGTCTCCTGCATTGCATGCAAATTCTTTACCAGCTGAGCTACCAGGAAAGGCCAGTTTAACTTTAACCATCCTTTAAGACTTTTCTTTTCTCTGGTATCAGTTCTTAATGCACACATATTTTATGGCATAGCTGCGAATAGGAAGGAAATGTGCTTCTACTGGAGAAATTAAAATTTTGCTAAACCAAGAAGAGAAAGTGTTAGGTTTATAGAACTCACTTCCTTTTGAAGTAAACCTGGAAGGGTTCATATTGGTTTACCTTTGGCATAACTTCACTTAAGCCTAACAAACTTACAAGTATACATGCTTCTTTGATGTTATGACCCACGCTAAACTCTGCTT
Organism: Oreotragus oreotragus; assembly: GCA_006410675.1. NCBI lineage: Eukaryota > Metazoa > Chordata > Mammalia > Artiodactyla > Bovidae > Oreotragus > Oreotragus oreotragus. The sequence continues at coordinate 114,099 of SJYX01022303.1, read as the reverse complement.
CGATGAATCTGAATGAATGTGAAATAGATAGATCAAAACGCTAATTAAATACACTATTCATACTTTAATCATTAGTGGTTAGAAAAAAATGTTTTACCTTTCAGGTGCTTGGAAGAGAAAAAATGTGTGAATGTAAGTTATTACATATGGGTGGGGGGAAGTTCATGAAATCCAAAACATTTCCAAAACTCAAATTTATGCAGATTATAAATAAGTTCCTTTGGAATCCAAAATAACTAGGTTTCAAAAGTTAAGCGATTCTGGTGGGCAAGAGTAAACATTCCAAGAAATGTGGTCACATGCTTGTTGATGTTCAGACTGTGATTTCATCGACAATCTGATCTGAAGGAAGAGGATGGATGTTTTTAGTAATGAAATCCCTCTTATGTATGACTTGCCAGGAGGGCTCTACATCTCTGATTTGTGTAAGAACACAGTTATCTAAGACTTGCCCCCTTCAGAGCAAGTCAGGCACTGCTGGTAGACCACCAGAAGTCTTGGCTGCTTGGTAGGTTGGCATCAGAGCAGAAGTTATGACTACCTGTCCATTCAGTAGGACACCTTAGAACCAGGCTCTTTTGCTCTGCCTTGTGAATAGGAGATGCAAGTCAGGCTCTCGAAAGCCATTCAGGGCTGCTTCCTGAGCCACAGTCTCTTTCCTTGTACCTATTGATTTATATCTACCTGCTTATAAGTGGATAAATAAATTGGCTTGGCCTTGGCCAGGATATTTTTAGATACCTGAATGCAAAAAGTTTTATTTTCATCATAAAATGGGGCATACACACAAGGTTTCAGAAAAAGTGTAGCTAGGTAGTGGAGGAGGAAATGGCAATACACTCCAGTATTTTTGTCTGGAAAATCCCACTGACAGGGAGTAATCCAGAAATTCCACTGACAGGGGGGCCTAACAAGCTACAGTCCACGAGGTCGCAAAAGAGTAGGATATAACTGAGAACACAGATCACATACATGTGGTCAAAAGATTAGTGTGAGTACCACTAGCCAGGTGGTAACATGTTCAGAAGTCAGTATGGTAAAAAACAGGCGTCCTAAGAAACTCCCGTTTTCCTGATTCTGGCCTTTCTTTCTTTCCTTTCCTATAATAAGAAGGGCTTTACTACTGTGCTTAAACCTACATTTTCCTCTGCCTGGCATGCAGGTGGAAATTCAATTAATAAAAATTAGTTTGATGGAGGAAAATGATTTTATGCTTGAAAATGGAAAAAAAATGTAAATGTAAGGATGCAGGCTTATAGAAAAAACATTTTAGCTCTGCTGCAATGCACACTGGAAACTATGATGAGCTTGATTTTTCAAGGAAAAACTCCAAGTCAATTTTTAAAAAGCAGACAGTAACTGAGAAGATTGACTTCTGGTTAACAATGTCAGAGGTTGTTTTCGAAGTACCTGTGGATCAACAGAGCATTATGTTTAAAAATCACTCAAACGTCAGATTGACACAGCAAGCATCTTGATGGCCTAAAGAACAAATGTGTTCTTTCCTTGAGAGTACAGATAGCATGATTACTGTATATTTGGAGTAGCTAAGATGGCCTCTGGTCTCTTTCAATTTAGTATGGTGACTTTATTTTAAACACTACCTGAATTGCTNTAAAAATCACTCAAACGTCAGATTGACACAGCAAGCATCTTGATGGCCTAAAGAACAAATGTGTTCTTTCCTTGAGAGTACAGATAGCATGATTACTGTATATTTGGAGTAGCTAAGATGGCCTCTGGTCTCTTTCAATTTAGTATGGTGACTTTATTTTAAACACTACCTGAATTGCTTCAGTCATCAAGCCCAGCCTCAGGAGTGGACACATTAGCAATGTTACGTAATTAGCAATGTTACGTAATTCTAGAATTATCTAAAAGGATTCCAGTTTGCCACTGCTTCTTCCTGCCCCGCTCCAGATGCCTGAAATTCCATCATCTAAGCTTCATTCTGTTGGCTTAAAGCTTTGATCTTTGTCAACATTCAAATAACCACTGAAAGATTAACACAAAGCTGTCATCAATCATGTATACTGGTGTTTCTCAAACAGAGGTCCACAGACCCATAGGAATTCTCATATATGTTCTTCACATACTGTAGTTTTACTTCTGAAATCATATAATAGTTTTCTGAGTTATAAAGTCAAAACTCTTTTGCTCTGGTGCATGTTGTTCCTTCAGTCATTTCCAACTCTTTGCAACCCTGTGGACTGTAGCCTGCCAGCCACCTCTGTCCATAGGATTCTCCAGGCAAGAATACTGGAGTGGGTTACCATTTCCTTCTTCAGGGGATCCTCCCAACCCAGGGATCGAACGGGCAACTCCTGTGTCTCATGCATTGCAGGCGGATTCTCTCTTTACCCACTGAGCCACTGGGGAAGCCATCTTTTGCTCTGGTAATTGGCATCTATTTTTTTGGAAATGGCAATTTTTTTCTTTTAAAGAGATTTTTTTTAATGGTTTTTGAGTTTAGAAACGCAGGGCTGCATGCCAGTATCCATGGATGGTCTGATGGCAGCTTTTGTTAGAAGGGCGGGGGAAGTCCCAGAGAGAAAGTGGGGTAAGAATAAGGAAGATATGGAAGGCCGATGTCCCTTCTTCAGTGCTGCATGCAGGCTGGCCTCGTGAAGAAGAGCTAGGTTCTCTGATAACTGCAGACAGTGGCTGACAGCAAATGGAAAGCTGAGTTAAGAGTGCAATCAAGAATAAATGTAGGGCACAGGGTGGGGCCAGAAGCCAGGCCTGGGGCCATCATCCATTCATCTGGATGAATGGACCATCCTTTCCTGTTTGGAAATGGATCCTTGACATGGTCTTTCCTTTAAGAAAATGATCCGTGCTCTCTCTCAGCAAAGCGTTCATCTTGGGACTTCTGTGTAGCCAGCTGAATGGAACGTGGGGCCAAGAAAACGGAAACACTGAATCACCAAAGGTCGTGAATCACCTGGGATCACACACGAAGTTTCGGCAATGTCAGAGTTGACAGACCACAGGGTTGGCCTGGCTTCCTGCTCACAGTTTTGGCTCTCAAACGTTTCATTGTCCTCGGCTGCATCTCAGACGTGTGCACCGTGACCCAGGATTATCCGATCTGACCTCGAAGGAAAGGTTTCATGCCTTTCAATGGTCTTTCTGTTCTTCCTCCTCCTCATTTCCTTCGGGGTTTAGGTTCTTAATGTTTTTTATTTATTTCTCTTTTTTTCCTCCTGAGGGTGGAAGTATTGTATAAATCACCTTTGTTTTCACAGTCTCAATGAGATTATAATTGAAGCTGGGGGCGACAGAGCCCTCTTTTTTTACCTTTCTGACAAGAAGGATGGACTTCAGGCAAGATGCGCTGCTGTTCCTCTTCACCTCCACCTCCACTGATTCTTAACCTCTTTTGTGCCACTGACACCTCTGACCTTCTAAGGAAGCCTGTGGATGCCTTCTCTGGATAATGTTTTGACATGCTTAAAGTAAAAGACATAGAGTTACATAGACTCACAAAGCAAACCAATTACATTGAGGAACAGTTTCTGACACACTAAAACACCAAAAGAAAACAACAAAAAAAGAAAAAGCCCACTAAAACACTAGATTTTTGGTATAGCAATATATGTGCCTCTTAATTAATTCTTAAATAACAAGGGTGGCAAGATTCATAAATGTCATACTTTCAAATTGGTGATAAGAGTAGGTGGATTGTGAAGATATTTACAACTCCCGCAGTGTGATAGAAAAGTATCTGAAGATCATAGTAACAGTCACTGTAGTGGTTGCTTAACTTCATAATTGAAGGAAATAATAAATTTCAATTCAGGATTAGTGAAAATAAAGATGTCTTTTTTTCCCCTTATGATTCTACCAATCACTCTTATTTTTATTTATTGTTTGACTGCACCATGGGGCATGTAGGATCTTCGTTCCCTGAGCAAGGATTGAACTCACGCCCCCTACAGTGAAAGCACAGAGTCTTAACCATTGGACCTCCAGGGAAGTCCCCAAGATGTCTCTTTTTAAAATCCCAAGTTTACAGACTCTGAATTCTATCCAAGGACCTTAGCTTGAGAATCTCTGGCCAAGAAGATTTGATGGATTCTTGGACCTGATAATTTTTTTTATTGCATAATTGTGAGAACAGGTTTTGGTATGGGAGATTCAACTGAATTTCCAAACACTTCCTCCCAGATTTTCCCCTCAAATTTAATTTTTTTTTTTATATGCAAAGGTAGAAGCAAGCTTTGATGGAATGCCAGAGAACTGGCAAGGTTGATGCCAGTCATAACCTTGTTTTCCTCCATTCTCTTGATGTGTTAAACATCAGAGAGGCTGGAATTGGTGCTGCTGCCTGAGCCAAGGCAACTGAATGGCCTCTGTCTTGGAAGCTGGATTCCCTACTTCCTTTGGCAACTGTAAGCAAGGGAGTATATATACCACGCTGTTCCCACATGTTTATATAGTTTTTCTTCAAAGGACTTCTTAAAACAGATGTTGCCTTTCCATGAGAGAAGCCTCTGGATTCTGTTTCACAGAGAACAGATCATGCTGTTTCTGACACTGTGTTTTGGGGGGTAGAAAATCCAATTCTACTGATGTTGGTTTTTCCACTGGAATTTTTGACCACAGTGTACATAGACATAGGTATCTATCCACCTAATTTCATTTTCGGTCTTTCCAAGAATCTATTTTGAATAAATTTACTCTACATTTCTATTCTAACCATTCCTATTAATCCAAATGTGGTTTAACTTATTCACTCTTGGTTTATATGGACAGTTCTCTTATTAGCTAGGTACTATTCTCTACGCCTGTGTGAATCAGAAGCAAAGGAAAATACAGGCAAATGTATTCTTGAGTTTTATGACAATGCAAAGTTGTTCCTAGGGAACTGAGGAACAGTTACTGTAATGATATATCAAGAAGTAGATCGATCAATCAAAACATATACCTTGAGTATAAACTGGGTTTTGTTCATTTAAAGAATTTAAATTATTTAAATTAATTTTGTTTAATTTGAAGAGCTAGCACATTTTACTTTTTTTAAATTTTACTTCTCTCATATTTTTACTGGAGTATAATTGCTTTGCAATTTTGTGTGTGTACAGTTTCTGCTGTACAACGAAATGAATCAGCTATGTGCTGTTCTTACTCACTCAGTCGTGTCCGACTCTTTGCAGCCTCATGGACTGTAGCTCCCCAGGCTCCTCTGTCTATGGGGATTCTCCAGGCAAGAATACTGGAGTGAGCTGCTGTGCTCTCCTCCAGGGGATCTTCCCAACCCAAGCATCGAATATAGGTCTCCTGCATTGCAGGCAGATTCTTTACCAGCTGAGCTACCAAGAAAGCCCAAAGCAGCTCTATGTATACATAGATCCCCTCCCTCATGGATCTCCCACCCTACCCCCATCCCATCCATCTAGGTCATCACAGAGCACTGAACTCAGCTCCCCGTGCTACTCAGCAGCTTCCCACATATTAAAGCATGCATGTGGAATGAAAATGTACTGTTTTAACCATTCTTAAGTATATTATTCAGTAGTGGTAAGTATATTCAAATCTAGCACATTTTCTTTTAAGCTTTACTCTTAGCAGCATTGCTCTTTGCTGTGGATGTGGATGTTGCTTCATATAGTGTATATAATTACAACTCGCATCTTGGCATCTTTGTGCCACAACTTGCATGTTGTGGACATTCAAAGATATGTTCTCTTCACCACACTGCTTTAGCTGGCCAGCACTGAGAGACTTGCCAGGGGTGTGCTGGTAAACGCTTGACAACTGGCTCTCCAGAGGAAACAAAGGCCAGGTTTGTAACATTTACCAGTTTTCATGGTGTAAATCTTCCCACCAAAAATGAGTTCAGGCTACTCAAATGACTTCACTGAACAACTGTGTTGGAAAAAGATGAGCATCAGTGGCTTTTGTAAGCCAGTGCAAACCAGCTCTAGCATCTCATTCCAGACTCGTTATTCCTAATGACAAGGAGCTATAATTTTCTATATCTGGTTTGTTTGTTTTTTTCTCTTTTTGTTCATACTCAATTATCCAGCAGTGTTAGAGATAGAGACAGGGGATGAGGGGGAGGTGGGGAGAGGGAAAGAAACACAAACATCCAGATAAAAACTGTTCCTCTGATACTTCCTCTCCAAGTTGATCTCTGGGATTTCAGTTTTGGTAATAGCATTATATGGCCTCATTATAGGCAAATTTATGCTCTGCTTTAATACTACTCATTATTACTGATGTCACCTACTAAATGATTCCAGAAGCAAAATGTGACATGTTAGAGATTCAAGTCTTACACCTACATTGATCCAAGTCTCACACCAGCTTTTTACAGGCCACACATATCCCACTTAACTAGGGAAGCCATAAAAACTTCATCTGATGAAGCAGGTTCTGTGGCTCCTTTTCAGTATTCACTTAAGTATTATCTAGAATGAGATAGTCTTCAAGCGGAAACATTTCATCTTTAAAATACTTTTAGTGTACTAGAATCCTCTTAGTTGAAATCAGGGTACATTATGTCTACAGAACTCCCCCAACTGACCAAATTTGTCAAAAAGGAACTGGTGTTGATATAGCATGGATTTCCACTGGCTCTTAAAGCTTACCACATTCTTTCTTAAATGTCTGTAAACTCTTTATTCTGGAAGTATAAAAAGGATGCTGACTAATGGCTTCTAGAATCCAACTCTTTACTCTTTCTTTGAAAATTAGGACTGTCCGGGGTGACATGGTTACGTTGTCCAATCGTCTTCTGTTTTTCCACATTTATAGAACATTGCTTCAGACTCTAAGAGGGTAATTGTACATCTAGATGCAATTTATACACCACACAATTCACTTATTCAAAGCGTGCAGTTCAGTGGTTTCTAATGTATCCCAGAATTGTGTAACCATTAGCACCATCAATTGCAGAATATTTTCATCACCGAAAAGAAGCTCTGTATTCATTAGTAGTCATTTCTCATTCTCTCCATCTTGTGGGCCAAGGAAACCACTAATCTACCTCTGTCTCTGTAATCTGGCTATTCTGGATGTTTCATAGTAATGAAATAATACGTTGCATAGTCTTTTGTGACTGGTTTCTTTCTCTTAGCATATTTCAAAGTTTACCTAAGTAGAACATATATTAGTACTTCATATATTCTCCAGTATGATTTGTAAAAGTTTTCTCCCGTACTATAGCTTGTGTTTCCTCTTCCTTGATGGTATCCTTTGCAGAATAAGTCATTTTAATTTTGATGGAGTCCAATTTTTTTAAAAAAATTTCTTTTGTACATGTCCATCCCAAACTCCTTATCTATCCCTTCCCCTCATCCTTCCCTCCAACTATTTAAAATAGATAACCAACAAGGACCTACTGTACTGCACATTGAACTCTGCTCAATGTTATGTGGCAGCCTGGATGGGAGCAGAGTTTGGGGGAGAATGGATATATGTATATGCGTGGCTGAATCCCCTTGCTGTTCACCTGAAACTATCACAATATTGTTAACTGGCCATACCCCATACAAAATAAAAAGGTTTTTTTTTTTTTTTTTAAATAAATTTAGAAAAATATTTTCTTTTGCTGCTGGTGCTTTTGTGTCATTTCTAAGAATCCACTACTTAATTTGACGTCATGAAGACTTAAGCTTATTTTTTTTCTAAAAGTTTTATAGACTTAGCTCTTACATTTAGGTTTCTGATTCATTTGTATTCATTTTTTTACATAGTGTAATTGTGATCCAACTTCATTCTTTTGTATATAAATATCCAGCTGTCTCAGTACTATATGTTAAAAAGATTGTTCTTTCTCCATTAAATTATCTCGGCATTCTTGTTGAAAATAAATTGAGTAAAATCTTGATTTAACTAAGTGGAAGTCTTAAGGAACACTGGGTCATCACTCAGGTGACTAACAGCAAGTTAACTTTACTTCCATTTCTCTGAATGTCATCAGGTTAATTTGAATCCACATACCACAAAGTGAGGAGCTGTGTGTCCCTGTCAGCCAGCGAGAAAGTTCTAATGAAGTGCCCTAGGACTTTGCTCTAGACTTTGTTCTATTTAGCATTTTACTGATGATTTGAATGGGGATACATGTTTACTAAGCTTTCAGAAAACTCAAAGCTTAAAAGAGGATAATTCAACACTGCACGTGATAAAAAGGAATGCATTTGAGTCAGTTCTAATGAGGTGGATGAACACAGAGCCTATTATAGAGTTAAGTGGGCTTCCCTAGTAGCTCAGTTGGTAAAGAATCTGCCTGCAATGCAGGAGACCCAGGTTCGATCCCTGGGAAGGAAAGATCCTACTCCAGTACTCTTGCCTGGAGAATTCCATGGACAGGGGACTTGGCGGGCTACAGTCCACGGGATCGCAAAGAGTCAGACACAACTGTGCGACTAACTTTCCTTTTCCTTTATAGAGTTAAGTAAGTCAGAAAGAGAAAAACAAATGTTGTATATTAGTGCATCTTGCCTGGAGAATCCCAGGGATGGCGGAGCCTGGTGGGATGCCGTCTATGGGGTCACACAGAGTCGGACACGACTGAAGTGACTTAGCAGCAGCAGCAGCAAGCAGTGCATATATATGGAATCTAGAAAGATGGTATGAATGAACCTATTTGCAGGGCAGCAGTGAAAACACAGACATAGAGAACAGACTTGCAGACACAGTGGGGGAGGAGAGGTGAGATGAGTTGAGAGAGTAGCTCGGAAACATGTATATTACCAAATGCAAAATAGACAGTCAGTGGGGATTTGCTGTATGACTCAGGGAGCTCAAACTGGTGCTCTGCGACAATGAAGAGGGGTGGGATGGGGTGGGAGGAGGAGGGGTATTCAAGGGGGGAGGACATATGTATACCTGTGATTCATATGATTCATGCTGATGTATGACCATTCATGCTGAAACCAACACAATATTGTAAAGCAATCATCCTCCAATTAAAAATAAATTAATTTTTAAAATGCTACATGTGATAGAATCAAAATTCAAAATACTCTTCATGGGTCAGAAAACTAGATCACAATGAATGAAAAGAAGGCAGCCTGAGATAAATAGGAGCACTTTTTTTTTTTTTTTGTATTTATTTATTTTTTTACACGAACTCCCAAACATGAACCCCCCTCTCACCTCCCACCCCACATCATCCCTCCAGATCATCCCCATACACCAGCCCCAAGCATCCTGCATCCTGCATTGAACATAGACTGGCAATTCATTTCTTACATGATAGTATACATATTTCAATGCTATTCTCCCAAATCAAGCACTTAGTTTCAAGAATTAATTGCTAAAGTATTGAGTATTAGAGACTTGCCTGGAGGCTTTAGTTAGTAGAATTATAGTTCCTAGATTTGGGGGTTAATAGTCCCATTCTTGTCTGGAGAATCCCAGGGACGGGGGAGCCTGGTGGGCTGCCATCTATGGGGTCGCAGAGTCGGACATGACTGAAGCAACTTAGCAGCAGCAGGAGCAGCAGTCCCATTGTACTCTGCATTATTTTCTCCATATGTTCAAGCAGACCTTTATGCAGGTCCCAGAATCCACTTGACATCCTGTCATAACTTGGGAAGAAGTTTATGTAACTAATAGGTTTCTAACTATTATTTCTGAAGGTGTACCAACAGAAGTGTCTGTGAGAGAGATATGGAAGCATGTCTCAAACATGGGGAATGTTTGAAAAAAAGATGAAATGGTCTAGCCTGGAAAAGAAAAGATTAAAGAAGATATGATAGGTATATTCAAATATTAAAACATCTACATGTTTCATAGAGGAATACATAATTTTTTAACTTTATGTTTCTGAACATCAATACTAGGAATAATGGATGTATTGCATTTTAACTCAGATGGGAAAAGAACTTTCTAACAACTGCAACTCTATGACCCAAGAAAGGTCTGACTTGTGAGGGATGAATACAATCTCTATGTCCTCTAAAACAAAAATGGAAAATTTACCTATTGGGGATGATCATGGCATCCAGTCCCATCACTTCATGGGAAATAGATGGGGAAACAGTGGAAACAGTGTCAGACTTTATTTTTTGGGGCTCCAAAATCACTGCAGATGTTGGCTGCAGCCATGAAATTAAAAGACGCTTACTCCTTGAAAGGAAAGTTATGACCAACCTAGATAGTATATTCAAAAGCAGACACATTACTTTGCTGGCTAATGTCTGTCTAGTAAAGGCTATGGTTTTTCCTGTGGTCATGTATGGATGTGAATGTTGGACTGTGAAGAAGGCTGAGCACCGAAGAATTGATGCTTTTGAACTGTGGTGTTGGAGAAGACTCTTGAGAGTCCCGTGGACTGCAAGGAGATCCAACCAGTCCATTCTGAAGGAGATCAGCCCTGGGATTTCTTTGGAAGTAATGATGCTAAAGCTGAAACTCCAGTACTTTGGCCACCTCATGAGAAGAGTTGACTCATTGGAAAAGACTCTGATGCTGGGAGGGATTGGGGGCAGGAGGAGAAGGGGACGACCGAGGATGAGATGGCTGGATGGCATCACGGACTCGATGGACGTGAGTCTGAGTAAACTCTGGGAGATGGTGATGAACAGGGACCTGGTGTGCTGCGATTCATGGGGTCGCAAAGAGTCGGACACGACTGAGCGACTGAACTGCACTGAACTGAACTGAATGAAAGACGTGGGAAATGGCAGGGTAAGAGCCCTTTCAAATAGTGATGTGCATAATTCTATCCATCCATTGTTGCCTTAAAACTGTAGACACCTGGCTCTGAACACAGATTTCCTCTTCACAGAAATTCAAGGGACCCAGTGATAGCATTACATTCTGCTCTGCCATAGGATATAGAACTGGGCATCTCTTTCCTAATTCAGCCACAACCCATACATGTATGGTTTCTCTCCACAGTGAAGCTTAGTCATCTTCACCAAAACCTTTTTTTTTTTTTAATCAGTTGAACATTTGGTTTTAGTTTAGAAAAAAAATTCGCATAAATTTTTTTTTTGCACATTAGTTCATTGAAGAAAGCCCATTACATTTCATAAAAAATTGAGCAGTCTAGATCAGGTGTTCCTTTAGTGAAATTTTGTCCTCTTTTTCTCTTCCATTTATAAGGTGCCTTCTGGCGACCGCTTCTTGGAGGCCTGGTGATCAGTCTACAAACACTGAGTCATGAAAAGTTCTCCACTGCTGCTCCCGCTTCAAATGTGCAGTCAAGCCTATACGTGGGAATACTGGTCCCCAACAAGCTGATGGTAGACGCTGCACGAGCGAAATACCTGCTTCTTCCCAAAATATGTTACCAGATGACAGTGAAATGCCATAGTAGAACATCTATTTGGGGGAATTATGCCTCAATTGATCTAGACCAACAATGCCACATCTAGGAGTAATAACACTTACATCAAAACTTTCATATTCTGATCTGACCAGTCTCATGTACATCCTTATTATGAACAGAGTATAAAGGAGAATACATCTATTCTTTCTTGTTCCTAGGCTTGTTTTCATTCTGAATAAGGAATTCTGTAAGTCTAGAATAATCAAGTACAAGTGGTAGTCTACAGACACACACACACACACACACAGACACCTAGCAACTCAGTAAGAGTGTGGCTTTTTTGTTATCATTTTTTAAAACCTGAGATGTCAGATGTCATATATTGATTGCTTTTATCATAAATATTTAGTTATTTATTTGGCTGTGTCGGGTCTCAGTTATGGCATGCGGGATCTTCGTGCATCATGCAGGATGTTTCAAGGCGGTGCACAGACTCTCTGGTTGTGGTGCAGTCTCAGTAGTTCTAGCACATGGGCTGAGTTGCTTCAAGCTGTGTGGGATCTTAGTTCCCTCACCAGGGATGGAACCCCCATCCCCTGCATTGCAAGGCAGATTCTTAACCACTGGAGCACCAGGGAAGTCCCATATATTGATAAATTTTAAAGTAAGTCTTCTAATCTTTTTCTTTCTTTCAGGTACCCCCAATCCTTCTCTGTTAAACATGCTACACAAAATACTAGTAACAGATTAACAGCTGAAAAGAAAAACTCTACCAATATTCCAGTGCTGTTATCATGAAACTATAATGAAATGTGTTGTATTGGAGGAATCAATATTGGCATATGCCTTTCAGATGATTTGGTTGAAAAGATAATGGCCAATTCTCACATTTCTTCCTCCTTCTACTGTCACAAAAAAAGCATTGAGTAAGAGACATTTCAACATCTTTCAGTTGCAAGGAGGAAAGTTGGCATGTCCTAGGCAGTTAATCTCAAAAGATGGATAAAGTTTAGATAAAAGGCCCAAATGATTTCCTCCTTCAATCTTAAAACAGCCTCTGCTGAAATAAATATTTCCATAATTCATAAGGCATGAACCGGAAAGGAGATAATGCTTTGAAATATGGGAGTGTAAACATGCATCATCAGTTTAACGGTTCCTCTTAAAAAAGAAAATATTTTGAAAACTCTTGGTGAGATGCAAAGAGTCTTAAATTCTCTGCCCAGCACTGCTAATTCCTAGCTCTTTGTTACGGTACAGGTAACTCAGCCTCACAGAGTCTTAGTTTTTTCATCTGTACAATGAAATGTCATTCTAAATGTCACAGCATCAGAATATTGAAAAGATTCAATAAATTAACATGTATGAAGTTTTGAGCATCATATTGGACACTGTAGGTATTCACCTATATTCAGCTAATAGAAATGTCTTTAATTTTTTTAAAAAGTAAATTGGAATTAGTCTGTCAATTTTTAAACATTTTCATGATTGAATATATCATTTTAAAGGCAGTGCATGCATTTTTTATTTGAGACAAAAATAATACTGTACAGTGGCATGAGTGCATGTATTTATGGACATACCCACATATTCATATGTACACATATAATTCATTTAGTAAGCAGGAAAATAGTGACACCTAATAATTATTGAAGGCCTTCCCATGATTGACTTTTAATCTCTCCAAATTATCACATCATAAACTGTGAAGTGTAAAATTTCACCCATAAGCTCTCTAGTCGCACTGGGAAGCACAGAAAGCTCACATCTTCTCCGTATGCTGGACGACAGCCTTCCCAGGTAGCTCCTCTGATACTGGCCATTAGGAAGCTTTTGCTTTGCTGACAGGCACCATATGTGGGTGAGTTTCAGTTTTAAATGATGCCAAATTAGTCCATCAGATATAAAAAGCTGGTGAGTAGTCAATGAATAATGAGAAGTAGCTTTGTAGAAAGAATGTTGGAATCAGACACAGCTGGTTTAGGAAACTGGGGGTCTCATTAGTTGTTTCATCTTGAAGGTATTGCTTAATTTTCCTGAATTTCCATTCTCTTACTTGGCATGCGGCAGTCCATGGGTCACAAAGAGTTGGACATGACTTGGTGACTGAACAACAGCGACAAAATCTATCAACAAATGCCAGGCCAGTTGCTTAAAATAAAAACAGGAGCTGTCTCTGAACAATTTCGTACTTGCTTCAACTTCACAGGTCTTCTTTAAGCTCTTTAAATATACGGAGCTCTTTTTCTACCTCAAGACCTTTGCACACGCTCCACATTAAGTCAAGAACTTCATAGGTAAAAGATAAAATTAGCTGACCTCCCTTTTGACTTTCCTGTCTCATACTACATATCATCATTTACAATCATTTCATTTGCTTGGTTTAACTGTAACTTGCTCGATTACCTTACTGTTATATAGGTTCTTTGGAGGATCTGTCTTGTTTACTACCATATTCTGAGTGTCCAGTAAAGTGCCTGATAGGATTCAGTGAAAAGTGTTGCATGAATAACTTAGAATTTGCAGGGTTGTTGAATGAATTAAATAATTTATAGCATAGGCTGCTTTTTTGATAGTAAAACTTTAAAAAACTAAAATTTAGGGCCGCAGTTGGCACAAGATGCATCTAGTTCATTTGTTAAAGTAGTTTTACTTGAATGCCAAAGCCCCTGTCTGTGTGGGGTTAAAGTCATTGCTGATCCACTGAGGGCCAGCCTCTAGAGGAAAATCCCCGTCAAACAGACAAAGTGTGATTTCAAAAACAAAAAGAAGTAGATAACAAAAATAAAATAAATTGAAAAAGCAGACAAGGTGTCTCCCATGGAAGATATTCTCAGCTTGAGAAGCACCAGCAGCAATTTCCAACACTTTCATTTTCTGGATGCCAGTAAAGACTTACGCATTTACTCAAAGATAAGGTTTTCTTCACCCCACTTAAAGCATGGTGATGTTGTCATTACAAATCTGGTTGTGCATCCCTTACATGAGTTTGAAATATGTGAGCTTCCCTTCTCACTTTTTCTTAGAGCAAAAGAAAGCTGCTTCAGTGAGCCTCATCTGTATTTTAAATAAAACTGTAATTTAAAACCCACTGGAAAAGATTAGTTAAGCTATTGAAGGGTGCCTCTACTCTATTTTTCCAACTGATGACTTAAGTCCAGGTCTCCTTAAATGAATCCAAGCAGATCATGGGAGAAAGGAGGGGTCTCCAGATGCCTTCTTAAAATCGGACAAAAGCCAGTGAAAACTAATGATCTAACAACAAACAACTGCCAATTCTGTGTCACTGAGTCATCTTCTGTTGGGAAGTGTTTGCATTTCATTAGGCTTTTAAGTACCACAAGCCGATTTATCATTTTCATCTTTATTTTCTTAGTGGGTTGTCATGAAACTTCACATCATTAATGTGAAGAATAAAGTGCCAAATAAGCTATAATTTCCTAGATGAGTACAGTAATGATGATAATAATCACTGAAGGCTCTCACATTTATTTATATCAACTGAACTCCAAGATGGTACAAAAATCATCCTTCAGAATATTTAATCACCTCCTTCCTACTCCATCTTCCCATCTCTGTTATTCTGATCTCTAGCAGGGTTTGCTTTTTTTTTTTTTTCTCATGATACTCAACCCATATCTAATCTCTTGGCTTGGCCTTCTTTCTAACATTGCTCATCATCCTCATATTCTGTCCCCTTTTTTTGTTGTTGCGAGTTTTCTGTGCAATATTTATTGTGCCATCTCTAAAGATACCATCAAGAAAATCACAAGTAACTTCTGACAGGGAATTAAATAAAATCACATAGAGAAAATAAAATAAATTTCCTTATTTCAAGGCACTACTGAATGGAAAATTTTAAATATTACTTGAGCTTTTGTGTTTTTTCTAATTAAGAAAATTATTCCTTCCTGTATGTCTTCAATTAACATGTGCTACTAGCTCTCCAGATGGCCATACCTTTATGTTACTGTATGCCTACTTTGTTAGTGATGAAAGATGCTAAGTTGTTACATGGTTTGGGAGAAATTATTTGTAGAGTTCTGATATCCAATGAATAAAGACTCCAAGAGAAATGTGCCGTGTCCAGTAATCTAAACAGCCTAATTAATTATAACCTCCTGCCTCAGAAACTGAAACACTTAGATTGGTGTACAATAAGATTACATAATTGGATATGTTGCTGTGTTGTTGTTCAGTTGCTAAGTCATGTCTGACTCTTTGTGACCCCATGAACTGCAGCATGCCAGGCTTCCCAGTCCTCTATCTCCCAGAGTTTGCTCAAACTCATGTCCATTAAATTACTGCAGAGAATACTGAAACATAAATTCAGGGAATTTTCAATCCTTCACCAGCAAGGGCGATCTGATTCAAGTGAATGTCCAGGCAAGTATTTTTCTAATTTTTTTGAAACTATGACCCAAAGTAAGAAATTGATATTATATATCGACCCCAATACACTGCACATCATAGCTACAACTAAGGTCTTATGAAATTATAGCCTCTTTGTATATGAGATGTGAGTGTGCTTGTTCTGTTCCAGGTGTAATAGTCAATGTAGTTGAAGCAGAGTGAAGGAAGGATGTATGGGATGAGCTCAGAAGCATGCAGGAACCCAGGTGATGGAAAGTGGGCCTTTCTAACCATGTGATGGAAGACTTCTGGGGGATTTCTATGGAGAAGGGACATCTTATGACTTGGTTTCAACAGGATCGTCCTGTCTGCTAAGTCAACAACGGATTGTAAAAGGTTAATATGGAAGTTGGAGACCAGCTAGGACCCTTTTCTGATAATGAGGGAGAAGAACAATGGAGATAGGACCAGGCCAGTAGTGGTGAAATAGGTAAAAACGAAACTGAACAAAACAGTTCATTTCTGGATAGATTGTAAAGGTAGAGGTGTCTTTGGAAACTAGATGTATGATGTGATAGAAAAGCATAAGAATAGGGATGACTCCCAGGTTTAACCTGAGTAACCTGAAAGATGGGGATGCTATTTATAGAGGTCGGAATAAAAGATGAGCATATTGAGAGGAAGAAAACATTTTATTAGAAGTTTGAGCTTCTGATATGAATATCAGATATACAACAGAATATTCAAGCAAAGACATCTGATTCAAGGCCAGAAATACTAATTTCAGTTTCATGGAAAAGGACCTGGCTGGGTGTATACCTTTGGGATACACCAAAGTGTGTGTCAAAGTGTGTTGATATTTATTAAATTGGGACTAAAAATTCCCAGACACCAAAAGAATAAACAAATAAAGTAAACAAAAATTAGAAAAGATCGTAGCTTGAGTTCTACTAAAAGAAACCCTAAGACAACAACTGGAATGAAAACAATTTAATGGGGAGCTCAGAGCTCAGAAAGAACAGGCAATGAAGCAGGGAAACCAAAACAACGGAGAAAAAAGCCAATTGAAGGAGTAAGAGTGTATTTATAAACTGGTAACCACTGCTACCTAAAAGATGATGCTGTGAAAGTGCTGCACTCAATATGCCAGCAAATTTAGAAAACTCAGCAGTGGCCACAGGACTGGAAAAGGTCAGTTTTCATTTCAATCTCAAGGAAAGGCAATGCTGAAGTGTGCTCAACTACTGCATAATTGCACTCATCTCACATGCTAGTAAAGTAATGCCCAAAATTCTCCAAGCCAGGCTTCAGCAATACATGAACCGCGAACTTCCAGATGTTCAAGCTAGATTTAGAAAAGGCAGAGGAACCAGAGATCAAATTGCCAACATCCACTGGATCATCAAAAAAGCAAGAGAGTTCCAGAAAAACATCTATTTCTGCTTTATTGACTATGCCAAAGCCTTTGACTGTGTTGATCGCAACAAACTGTGGAAAATTTTGAAAGAGATGAGATTACCAGACCTAATCTATGTCTTGTATGCAGGTCAGGAAACCTGTATGCAGGTCAAGAAGCAACAGTTAGAGTGGGGCATGGAACAACAGAATGGTTCCAAATAGGAAAAGGAGGACGTCAAGGCTGTATGTTGTCACCCTGCTTATTTAACTTATATACAGAGTATATCATGAGAAATGCTGGGTTGGATAAAGCACAAGCTGGAATCAAGATTGCTGGGAGAAATATCAATAACCTTAGATATGTAGATGACACCACCCTTATGGAAGGAAGTGAAGAACTAAAGAGCCTCTTGATGAAAGTGAAAGAGGAAAGTGAAAAAGTTGGCTTAAAGCCAGCTTCAGAAAATTAATTCAGAAAACGAAGATCATGGCATCTG
>SJYX01022303.1:34175-49538 GCA_006410675.1 Oreotragus oreotragus | reverse complement strand
AAACAGAGATCATTCTGTTGTTTTGAGATTGCATCCAAGTACTGTATTTTGGACTCTTTTGTTGACTATGATGGCTACTCCATTTCTTCTAAGGGATTCCTGCCCACAGTAGTAGATATAATGGTCATCTGAGTTAAATTCACCCATTCTAGTCCACTTTAATTTGCTGATTCCTAAAATGTCAACATTCACTCTTGCCATCTCCTGTTTGACCACTCCAATTTGCCTTGATTCATGGACATAACATTCCAGGTTCCTATGCAATATTTCCCTTTATAGCATCGGACCTTGCTTCCATCACCAGTCACATCCACCACTGGGTGTTGTTTTTGCTTTGGCTCCATCTCTTAATTCTTTCTGGATTTATTTCTCCACTGATCTCCAGTAGCATATTGGGCACCTACTGACCTAGGGAGTTCATCTTTCAGTGTCCTATCTTTTTGCCTTTTCATACTGTTAATGGGGTTCTCACAGCAAGAATACTGAAGTAGTTTACCATTCCCTTCTCCACTGGACCACATTTTGTCATGTGACAAAGGGTGAGGAAAGTTAACATTTTATTTCATTCTGTAATTTTATACATTAAAAAATTAGTGCTAACCTATGTTATTCAACTGAGTATATTCTGTTTCAAAGAGTCATGTTTAACATTCCAGGATAAATATCCAAATATAAAGCAAAGAAATAATAGTATCCTTAGTTTACATATGGAAAAACTACTAGGCAGTTCTGCTTCCCTTCTTCCTTCTCTTCTGTCTTTGTATATGGTTACTAGGGAAGAAAGTTGGAAGATGACACAGTTCCTGGACTCCAAGAATGCAAATAAGACACCAACAAGTGTAGAATCAAGAAATGACTAATTTCGGGCGTTTACCGGAACTAGGGAGTGAAAGTCACTCAGTCGTGTCTGACTCTTTGAGACTCCATGGACTATACAGTCCATGAAATTTTCCAGGCCAAAATATTGGAGTGGGTAGCCTTTCCCTTCTCCAGGGGATCTTCCCAACCCAAGGATCGAACCCAGGTCTCACTCATTGCAGGCAGATTCTTTACCAACTGAGCCACAAGGGAAGCCCTTACAGTAATTAAGAGAATAGTAAGAAAAGAAAAAGTTAGAGAAGGCTAATGAGGATTTACCCATTTCATCTTAATCATTATCATCAGATCAATTATCATCAGACTTGTTTTGTAGCCAATGTATGCAAAAACATTGACTTTACCACAGGGAGTTAAAGTAGAAATAACAGAACCTCCAAAACTTAGTAATTGCATGCACCAAGCATTGGAGAAGGCAATGGCACCCCACTCCAACACTCTTGCCTGGAAATCCCATGGACGGAGGAGCCTGGTGGGCTGCCGTCCATGGGGTCGCTAAGGGTCTGACACGGCTGAGTGACTTCACCTTCACTTTTCACTTTCATGCATTGGAGAAGGAAATGGCAACCCACTCCAGTGTTCTTGCCTGGAGAATCCCAGGGACGGGGGAGCCTGGTGAGCTGCCATCTATGGGGTCGCACAGAGTCGGACACGACTGAAGCGACTTAGCAGCAGCAAGATGATTTCATGGCTGAAAAACACATTTGATTGTCCCTATCTTTGAACCAGTTTGCTTTATCTGTTGCTGTTGTTTAGCTGCTAAGTCGTGTCCAACTCTCTGCAACCATATGGACCTCAGCACGCCAGGCTTCCCCGTCCTTCAGCGTCTCCCAGAGTATGCTCAAACTCATGTCCATTGAATTGGTGGTGCTCTCTAACTATCACATCCTCTGCCTCCCCCTTCTCCTTTTGCCTTCACTCTTGCCCAGCCTCAGGGTATTTTTCAATGAGTTGGCTCTTTGCATCAGGTGGCCAAAGTATTGGAGCTTCAGCTTCAGCATCAGTCCTTCCAATGAATATTCAAAATTGGTTTCCTTTAGGATTGACAAGTTGGATCTCTTTGCTGTCCAAGGGACTCTCAAGAGTTTTCTCCAACACCACAATTTGAAAGCATCAGTTCTTCGGTGCTTAGTCTTCTTTATGGTCTGACTCTCACATCCATCCATGACTAGTGGAAACACCATAGCTTTGATTATACAGATCTTTGTCAGCAGAGTGGTGTCTCTGCATATTTTCCTAAAACAGAATCATAATAGGCCAGTGAACCAAACAGAATAGAGCATGTTATTCTGCCTTTCATTCCTTTGGGAATAAGTTCAGTTCTGAGCACACCGATGAAAGCCTTCTGGCCTTGTTGCTGAGAAGCAACCTGAATGTGTTGATGGAGTCTGCAGTCTGTCATCACTGGCCGAAATCGGATGGAAAGCAGGCAACCATGGCCTCAAAGTTCTAGGTAGGGAACAAAATACTAGAAATACGAATTACTCACTATCTCACTATCTCTTTTTTTAAAAATTGGAGTAGAATTGCTTTACACTGTTGTTTTAGTTTCTGCTGTACAACAAAGTGAACCACTATATGTGTACATATATCCCCTCCCTGTTGGATTTCCTTCCTACTGCTCCTGTCCTATCCCTCTAGATCATCCCAGAGCACCAAGCTGAGCTCCCTGTGCTACCCAGTAAGATCCCACTAGCTATCTATTTTACACATTTTTTAAGTAAAGGATCTTTTTGGTGGCTCAGATAATAAAGAATCTGTTTGCAATGCAAGAGACCCGGGTTCAACCTCTAGGTCAGGAAGATTCCCTGGAGACAGGAATGACTATACCCTCCAATATTCTTGCTTGGAGAAGTCCATGGACAGAGGAGCCTGGTGGGCTGCAGTTCATGGGGTTGCAGCGTCAGACATGACTGAGCGATAATACATTTATTTTATTAAAACCTTGGAAGAGAGCAATAAAGGACCTCTGGACGACACCAGCTGTGATTTCACTACTCTGTCCCTTCACTCTTTGACTCTTCATTGTGTTTCTAGTCCAGGTAATCTATGTTATGGCACAATAACAATCAACCCCTGAAGTATCAGTGGCTTAAGAAAAACATTATAACTTAACAAAAATCCTCGGCCAGTCTGGGCAACCCTCACAGGTAGTCCTTCCCACCAAGTCTTTACCAATGTGAGCCACCACACTTGCCACAGAGAGATGAAAATCAAGGCCAGAAAATAAGTGCTTCTATCTATGTTATGGCACAATAACAATCAACCCCTGAAGTATCAGTGGCTTAAGAAAAACATTATAACTTAACAAAAATCCTCGGCCAGTCTGGGCAACGCTCACAGGTAGTCCTTCCCACCAAGTCTTTACCAATGTGAGCCACCACACTTGCCACAGAGAGATGAAAATCAAGGCCAGAAAATAAGTGCTTCCACCCAGAGGTGACATAGATCACTTCCACTCAGAGCTCATTGGCCGAACCAACTAAAGTGCAAGTGGGCAAGAAGTGTCATCCTGTGTCCAGGTAGATAGTAACGTCTGAGACACCATGCTTTATTTATCTTTATAACACTTTTCACTTGACATCATATATTTTATTTGTGGTTACATATCTTTCCTCACGAGGATATAAGCACAAAGAGGGCATGGACCACATGTGCTTGCTCACTGTGATATCTTCAGGTCCTGGAACAGAGATTCTCAATAAATATTTGTTGGATGAACAAATAAGAATGCAAGAAATTATAGCTGTACACCATAAAGCACAATCCCAAAGGCCTAAAATAACCCACTTTTAATATGACAAGGGAGGCAAACAAGGTTGAAACTGTGGTTCAGTGGAGGACTTTGGTTATTGCCTAAAACTTGGCAGTAGTTGTCTTGATGGACTCTGGACCAAGGGCAGCCAGATTCTCTAATATTTCATTAGAAGTTGCAAATCATGATTTTTACATGAAATGCCTGATTTTTTTCATTTGATTCAAAAGTTTTCAAAGTCATTTGCAAGTTGTACCCAGAAAACATGAACCTCTCGCTTTAAGTGAAAAGACTAAAAGTGTGTCCTGAGATTGAGTTAAGTAGAGAAAGAAAGAGAAGAGAGAGAAAGAACAAAATCTCCAAATCCATTTCTCCATCAGGGATCTCTGGTCTAGGTCTTCACCTCTCACCTCTGCCCCTCTTTACCCAGGAATTTAGAAAACCACCTCTTTATTTATAGCACCAGCTCCTTTATGTATTGTACAGTCCCTCTTGTGAAAGTTAAGAAGGGATCAATCCTGCCTTCACTGATGCTATTGTGTGTGTTGCATAACAATACCTAAATAAATAAGAAGCCCTGNTTTACCCAGGAATTTAGAAAACCACCTCTTTATTTATAGCACCAGCTCCTTTATGTATTGTACAGTCCCTCTTGTGAAAGTTAAGAAGGGATCAATCCTGCCTTCACTGATGCTATTGTGTGTGTTGCATAACAATACCTAAATAAATAAGAAGCCCTGGGGAAAGGTCTTCCAAGGTTAAACTATTTAGAATAAAGAACTGCTGTGATTAAAATGGCACTGGCAGAATAAAAGATCGAATATCTACTTCACATAATAGATGAAGTCTAAACCAGGAACTCTTCCCAGTAACCAATAATTTGACCTGATTACATAATGAGCGTCTCTTTTTCTTTGCCCTAAAGTTGAACTTTGTATATAGAGATGCTGCCAAACACATTTTTACTGTAAAGAAATGTTGTTTTCCAATTGTGTTACCCAAAGGATTAAATTCAGAGGAAAATGTTCAAAAATCAAATTTCTGTATTTCTTTGGAACTAGCTTGGGATGATTTAGCTAGAAGTGTCTGCTTTTCTTTTCCAGAGGGAATTATCACTGAGCAAGGTTGATCAAACTTTAAATATAATTGTTCATTTCAGTGGCCCTAAGCCCACACTTGGGAGTTTTCCAGCTGTGGAATCAATGAAATCACGCCCTGAACTCTCCAGTCAGGGACACAGTACTAGATTCCAGGCAATCTGCTTTTCCAAGGAAATACTTGAATAAAAACACGCTTGCCCCTCCTCCCTTGCAGAGAATTCTGCCATCATATGTCCAAATACCCCTACACGTTATTTTTGCTACATAGAGCTGCCATTTCAGATTTCTTTTGTTATGTCTGTCAGATGCTGGCTTTAACTTTAAGGTAATTGGAAAAATAAATATTCAATATCTTTCTCTGCTGAGTCCCATCCTCTAGTTGAAATCCTCACCAAAAAAAAAAAAAAAAAGACTTTGATGGATGTTTTTAATTTTAAATTGGAATGTAGTTGATTTACAATATTGTTAGTTTCAAGTGTACAGAAAAGCAAATCAGTTCAATTCAGTTCAGTCGCTCAGTCGTGTCCGACTCTTTGCGACCCCATGAATCGCAGCACGCCAGGCCTCCCTGTCCATCACCATCTCTCGGAGTTCACTCAGACTCACGTCCATCGAGTCCATGATGCCATCCAGCCATCTCATCCTCGCTCGTCCCCTTCTCCTCCTGCCCCCAATCCCTCCCAGCATCAGAGTCTTTTCCAATGAGTCAACTCTTCGCATGAGATGGCCAAAGTACTGGAGTTTCAGCTTTAGCATCATTCCTTCCAAAGAAATCCCAGGGTTGTTCTCCTTCAGAATGGACTGGTTGGATCTCCTTACAGTCCAAGGGACTCTCAAGAGTCTTCTTCAACACCACAGTTCAAAAGCATCGATTCTTCGGCGCTCAGCTTTCTTCACAGTCCAACTTTCACATCCATACATGACCACAGGAAAAACCATAGCCTTGACTAGGCGGACCTTAGTCGGCAAAGTAATGTCTCTGCTTTTGAATATACTATCCAGGTTGGTCATAACTTTTCTTCCAAGGAGTAAGCGTCTTTTAATTTCATGGCTGCAGTCACCATCTGCAGTGATTTTGGAGCCCAAAAAAATAAAGTCTGACACTGTTTCCACTGTTTCCCCATCTATTTCCCATGAAGTGATGGGACCGGATGCCATGATCTTCGTTTTCTGAATGTTGAGCTTTAAGCCAACTTTTTCGCTCTCCTCCTTCACTTTCATCAAGAGGCTTTTTAGCTCCTCCTCACTTTCTGCCATAAGGGTGGTGTCATCAGCATATCTGAGGTTATTGATATTTCTCCCGGCAATCTTGATTCCAGCTTGTGTTTCTTCCAGTCCAGCGTTTCTCATGATGTACTCTGCATATAAGTTAAATAAGCAGGGAGACAATATACAGCCTTGACGTACTCCTTTTCCTATTTGGAACCAGTCTGTTGTTCCATGTCCAGTTCTAACTGTTGCTTCCTGACCTGCATACAGATTTCTCAAGAGGCAGGTTAGGTGGTCTGGTATTCCCATCTCTTTCAGAATTTTCCACAGTTTATTGTGATCCACACAGTCAAAGGCTTTGGCATAGTCAATAAAGCAGAAATAGATGTTTTTCTGGAACTCTCTTGCTTTTTCCATGATCCAGCGGATGTTGGCAATTTGATCTCTGGTTCCTCTGCCTGTTCTAAAACCAGCTTGAACATCAGGGAGTTCACGGTTCACATATTGCTGAAGCCTGGCTTGGAGAATTTTGAGCATTACTTTACTAGCGTATGAGATGAGTGCAATTGTGCAGTAGTTTGAGCATTCTTTGGCATTGCCTTTCTTTGGAATTGGAATGAAAACTGACCTTTTCCAGTCCTGCGGCCACTGCTGAGTTTTCCAAATTTGCTGGCATATTGAGTGCAGCACTTTCACAGCATCATCTTCCAGGATTTGAAACAGCTCAACTGGAATTCCATCACCTCCACTAGCTTTGTTCTTAGTGATGCTTTCTAAGGCCCACTTGACTTCACATTCCAAGATGTCTAGCTCTAGATTAGTGATCACATCCTCATGATTATCTGGGTCATGAAGATCTTTTCTGTACAGTTCTTCTGTGTATTCTTGCCACCTCTACATATATAGACTTCTGGTGGATTTTAAAAAATTTTTATCTTTAATCAGAGGATATCTACTTTACAATGTTGTGTTGGTTTCTGCTGTACATCAACATGAATCAGTCACAGGTATACACATTTTCCCTCTCTCTTGAACCTCCCTCCCACTTCCCTCTCCATTGTACCCCCCTTAGGTTGTCACAGAGCACCAGATTTGGGTAACTTGTATGATATAGCAAATTCTCCCTGGTTTTCTCTTTTACACATGGTCATGCACATTTCAATGTTACTTTCTCAAATTATACCCCTCTTTCCTTCCCCCACTATGTGATGTACTTTTGGGGCAAGGAGATCCAACCAGTCCATTCTGAAGGAGATCAACCCTGAGATTTCTTTGAAAGGAATGATGCTAAAGCTGAAACCCCAGTACTTTGGCCACCTCATGAGAAGAGTTGACTCATTGGAGAAGACTCTGACGCTGGGAGGGATTGGGGGCAGGAGGAGAAGGGGACGACCAAGGATGAGATGGCTGGATGGCATCACAGACTCGATGGACGTGAGTCTGAATGAACTCCGGGAGATAGTGATGGACAGGGAGGCCTGGCGTGCTGCGATTCATGGGGTCGCAAAGAGTCGGACACGACTGAGCGACTGAACTGAACTGAACTGTAACTAGTCTTCTCACTAGGCTATCTTGCTCATCACTGAATACCATATGTTTGAGTAGTGCATTGAAATAAATGTCACCAGTCCTGACTAAATTTTCAGGAGCCCCTAAACTGAACTAAAAGGTCCCAGAAGACCATGTGAAAGCAGTGACAGAACTCTTAAACTGGTAGAAGATAGTAGAGTTTGGATGAGGCAAGAAAGAACTTGTAGTATCAGAGAAGCTTGTAAACCAAAATGCTCAAATACACAAAGAAATAAATTGCTGAGAAAGACAGCCAACAATATCAACTATTAACAGATAAGTTCAATGCAGAAAAAATTAAAATATTAAAATAGTGGAGAAGAGAGAAAAATATCTGAAAATGAGTTTGCTTAAGCACACATTCTTCAAAGTGATGAAATATGGGGAAAAATTTAAAAATAACAAGAAATAATGAAGCAAAACAGGCAGAAATAAGACAATAGGTGGATAAGAAAAAAAAACAATTAGAAATCTTGAAAATGAATAACATAGTTATTAAGATTTAAAACAATTCCATAGATGAGACAAATAGGTTTACACAGGTGAAGAGTTTGTGGATTGGAAGGTTGTCCTGAGGAGTTCACCTGGAATGAAGCATAAGGGAATAAGCAGATGAGAATTATAAAAGAAAAGTTAAAGACAGGAAATATAGATTGAGTGGCTTAATTATATTTCTAAAAGAAGCACCATAGGAAGTGAGTACAGGAAATAGCAGAGAGCTCCATTAGAAAAGATGAGATGAGAATGTACCAAAAATTAATTATAAATTATCCGATCCAAAATGCATGTTATATACCAAGCAGGGTGACTAATATTGAATTAGACAGAAAAGTTATACTTAAAAGTATTAAGAATTTTAAAAAATCTTTAAAAACTGTCAGGAAGAAAAAGAGAGATTGTCTACAAAGAAAAACCAATCTGACTGGCACACAGCAGGCTTCTGGATAGCAACAATAAAACCCCGAATTATAGATGTTAAAAATAAGAGAGTAGCAACCCATACAAACCTTGAAATAGACTCCATAGCATCCAAGTCAGCAGATTAAAAAAGAAAAACTAAGAGAAGAATTTGTTGACAATCTAACAGGGGAGAGGCAAGTTATATATATATACACATAAATAACTGTGTAGCTTTTACATATATAAAAAAAACCAGGCTTCTCCAGTGACTCAGTGGTAAAGAATCTGCCTAAAATGCAAAAGCCACAGAAGATGTGGGTTCTATCCCTGGCTCAGAATATCTTCTGGAGAAGGAAATGGCAACCCACTCCAGTATTCTTTCCTGGAAAATCCCATGGACAGAGGAGCCTGGTGGACTAAACAGTCTGTGGAGTCACAAAGAGTTGGACATGACTGAGTGAGTAAATAGCAACAAATGAAAGAAATCATTGCATTTCCATATATCAGTAACAAATAATCAGAAGCTGAAATTTTAAAGCAATCCTATTTACATTACATCAAAAAACCTTTAAAAATACTTAGGGAAAAGCCTAACAAGGGACATGCAGGTCTATACTCTGAAAACTAAAACATATTGTTGAGAGAAATTAAAGAAGAACCAAATGAATGGAGACTGAGACCATGGGTTAAAAAAAAGTCAGCTATTTTTTAAGATGTCAGTTCTCTCCAAATTCATGTGTAGATGCAACACATCAAGTCAAAATCCCAGCAGAGCAGCATTTCAGAAAATTTGAACAGATACTTCACTAGATTTAATATACAGATGACAAATAACCACATGACAAGATGTTCAACATAAGGGTCATTAGGGAAATGAGCATTAAAACCACAGTGAAGTATTGCTACATGCTCATTAGAAGAGCTAAAATTAAAAAGGCTGGCCATGCCAAGTGTTAGGAAGGGTGGGGGTATAAATGATGCAACCACTTTGGAAAACAGTTCAGCAATTTCTTAAAAATTTAAAAATACATCTAGCATATGATCCAAACATCCAATTCTAGGTAATTATCTAGGAGAAAAAAAGGATATGTCCTCAAAAAGACTTGTAATCACAACACATAGATTAGAATAGCCAAAATAATAAACTTAGATATGCAGATGACACCACCCTTAAGGCAGAAAGTGAAGAGGAACTGAAAAGCCTNCATTGGAATATATTCCTGTTTTTCTTCTTCAAGCTGGAAGCTGCCCAAGGACACAGCTTTGAAATAGTTTTGAGACCATCTGGACGTTGTACATGATTCAACCCAGTTAAGGCAGCTGTATAAACTTGTGGGTAGGTGCAAAAAGTAACTGGACTTGCAGCCACCCAAGAGAAGCCTTGACTGTGCTCTTGCCTTTTAAGGTTGCCATATACCAGTCTGGAGTAGCCTGCCTCTTTCTTAGGTCTCTCTCTGCCCTTCATGTACAGGGCAGGTTTCAGATTACACAAGGGATGCTCCCGAGGCCACTGAAAACCAAGTTATTACAAAATGGAAGCAAATAGAACCCCTAGAAATCTTAATATGCTTTTGCTCAGTAGACTTGGCCAATGTAAAAATTACATCTATTAAGACCTGTCTCTTATACACATCTAGATGTGTATAAGAGACAGATTGTACTCATCTCACACGCTAGTAAAGTAATGCTCAAAATTCTCCAAGCCAGGCTTCAACAATATGTGAACCATGAACTTCCAGATGTTCAAGCTGGTTTTAGAAAAGGCAGAAGAACCAGAGATCAAATTGCCAACATTTATTGGATCATTGAAAAAGCAAGAAAGAAGAACATCTACTTCTTTATTGACTATGCCAAAGCCTTTGATTATGTGGATCACAACAAACTGTGGAAAATTCTGAAAAAGATGGGAATACCAGACCACCTTACCAACAGCTGTTAGAACTGGTTCCAAATTGGGAAAGGAGTACATCAAGGGAGAAATATCAATAACCTCAGATATGCAGATGACACCACCCTCCTGGCAGAAAAGGAAGAACTAAAGAGTCTCTTGATGAAAGTGAAAGAGGAGAGTGAAAAAGTTGGCTTAAAGCTCAACATTCAGAAAACGAAGATCATGACATCCAGTCCCATCACTTCATGGCAAATAGATTGGGAAACAATGGAAACAGTGACTGACTTTATTTTGGGGAGCTCCAAAATCACTGCAGATGGACTGCAGCCATGAAATGAAGAGACACTTGCTCCTTGGAAGAAAAGCTATGACCAACTTAGACAGCATATTAAAAAGCAGAGATATTACCTTGCCAATAAAGGTCCATCTTGTCAAAGCTATGATTTTTCTGGTAGTCATGTATGGATGTGAGAGTTTGACTGTAAAGAAATCTGAGTGCTGAAGAAATGATGTTTTTGAACTGTGATGTTGGAGAAAACTTTTGAGAGTCCCTTGGAATGCAAAGAGATCCAACCAGTCCATCCTAAAGGAAATCAGTCCTGGATATTCACTGGAAGGACTGATGCTGAACCTGAAACTGCAATACTTTGGCCACCTGATTTGAAGAACTGACTAAAGACCCTGATGCTGGGAAAGGTTGAAGGCAGGAGGAGAAGGGGACGTCTGAAGATGAGATGGTTGGAGGGCATCATAGACTCAATGGACATGAGTTTGAGTAAATTCCAATAGTTGGTGACGGACAGGGAAGCCTGACATGTTGCAGTCCATGGGGTTGCAAAGAGTCAGACTTGACTGAGTGACTAAACTGAACTGTGACAATAATGAGCACCTTTTCCTAAATACTTTCTCTACAAGACTTTGTATAAATTTGTGGTTAGACTATGAATTTAGGATAAAACATATCTTTTGACCACAATAAAGTGAAAAGGCCTAGGATTTATCACATTAGTTCTTGAAGAAGGAAATAAAGATGTTAAGGTATTAATTGCAAAATGTACAAAAAACTCTGTTTCATTTGATTGAATATATTTCTTTTAAAATTAATCATGTGCTTGAAATACATTTGTGTCAGTATACCTTCTGAGGTTAGAAAGGTGTTAAGAGTTTGTAAGTGAGTGAAAGTTACTCAATTGTGTCTGACTCTTTGTGACCCCATGGACTGTAACCTGCCAGGCTCCTTCTTCCATGGGATTTTCCAGCCAAGAATACTGGAGTAGGTTGCTATACCCTTCTCAGGGGAATTTTCCTACTCAGGGGTCGAACCTGGGTCTCCTGCATTGCTGGCAGATTCTTTACTGATTAGGCTGGGAAACCAGGGAAGGGGGAAAGTTTTGGCCACACCACGCAGCATGTGGGAACTTAGTTTCCTAGCCAGGGATCAATAATGCATTCTCTGAATTGAAAATGCAGGGTCTTAACCAATGGACCACCAGGGAAGTCTTACTAATGTAAACAATGTAAGTAAGTATTCGAAAAGCAATATAGGGGATGTGGTGCTTTGTGCTAGACTTGAAAGCAGAATAAGTCAGAGTTGAATTAAGAATGTATCCCAGGAAATCTCAAAGTGAAGGAAATTTAAAAATTGAATGAAAATGACACTTTATCACAGACATCTACTATTAAATGATGGCTCAGTTTTTATAGAGAAAGAGTACTAATCATCAAAACAGTTATCAAAGTGTTTGCTTTCAGAAAAGGTAGAAAAGTCCAGAGGCTAATGAGTAGATTGAATGAGATACAATGGAATATTACTCAGCCATAAAGAAAAATGAAATCATGCCATTTGCAGCAACATAGATGAACCCAGAGATTATAATATGCAGTGGAGTAAGTCAAGGGTAAGTATCATATAAATCCCTTATATTGGAATCTTAAAAAAATTCATTTACAATACAGACTCAGAAACATAGAAAACAATTTTATGGCTGCCAAAGGGGACAGCCAAGGTGTGTGTGCTGTGTGCTTAGTTGCTCAGTCATGTCTGATTCTTTGCAACCCCGTGGACGATAGCCTGCCGGGCTCCTCTGTCCATGGGGATTCTGCAAGAAAGAATGCTGGAATGGGTAGAAACATAGAAAACAATTTTATGGCTGCCAAAGGGGACAGCCAAGGTGTGTGTGCTGTGTGCTTAGTTGCTCAGTCATGTCTGATTCTTTGCAACCCCGTGGACGATAGCCTGCCGGGCTCCTCTGTCCATGGGGATTCTGCAAGAAAGAATGCTGGAATGGGCTGCCATACCTACCTCCAGGGGACTCTCCCCAGCCCAGGGACTGAACCCAGGTCTCCCTCATTGCAGGATTCTTTACCATCTGAGCTACCAGGGGAGCCCAAGCACACTGGAGTGGGCAGCCCATCCCTTCTCCAGGGGATCTTCTCACCCCAGGAATCAATCTGGGGTCTCCTGCATTCCAGGCAGATTCTTTACCAAGTGAGCTCCCCGAGAAGCCCCCAGCCAGGGTCGGGGGAAGATAAACTGGGAGTTTGGGATTAACATATACACACTGCTATATATAGAATGGTTAAACAACAGGACCTATTGCATAACACAGGAAACTATATCGAATATCTTATAATAACCTAGAATGGAAAGGAATCTGCAAATATATACATATAACTGAATCACTTTGCTGTATACTTGAAGTTTTCCAGCATAACACTGTAAATCAACTATATCTAACTTTAAAAAAAAAAAAAAAGAGTAATGGTACTCTGGATTAGTGGTGGTAGTAGAGAAGAAATATTAACATAGAAAAAGAAAACATCAGAAAGAGAAAAGCTATCTTTCCCTACCAAAAATAAAATAATGGCTGCCTTTTTTCTAGTGGTTTCTATTTACCAGGCACTATACACACACGTAATCTACTTTAAACTCACAAAACCCCTCAGGTTGGTATTATTGCCATTTTATCAGTGTCAAGACAGGGGACTTCTCAGGAACTATACTCAGCATTTTGTAAAACCTGTAAGGAAAAGAATATGGGAAAAAAGGATACTTGTAGATGTATAACTGAATTACTTTGGTGCACGCCTGAAACTGACAAAACACTGTAAATCAACTCTTTGTTGTCGCTCTTGTTCAGTCACTAAGTCATGCTCAACTCCTTGCACCCCCATGGACTGCAGCACATCAGGCTTCTTTGTCCTTCAGTTATACTCCAATTTTTTAAAATCATTAAAAAATTAATTTTTTTTAATTTTATTTTTATTTTTCTATTTTACTTTACAGTACTCTATTGGTTTTGGCATACATTGACATGAATCTGCCACGGGTGTAAAAGCAGGAGTGTCTCAGCACGTATAATGAACTTGTCTGAAAACAAGGCCTACGTATTTGCCGCCACTCCATGCCATCCTACCATGTGGAATCCACCTAAACTTCTCATGGTTGGAAGACAGCCATCAATCAATGTGCTGTGTTAGACTGTAATTCTGAGAGTCCTTTGCCCACACAGTGCGAAGCAATGCTTCATGAAGGAAGTGATCTTGGAGGTGGATTTTGTCATCAAGTTTGTTACTATAAATAAATATTTGCTGACCAAGCTATTGGAATATGAAATGGAACAAGTAAAAGAGTATTGAGGAAAGAATACTTTGGATTGTTTCAAAGTTGAAAAATACAGAGAAAAAGAAGAAAAATAAAATAAATATAATATTTTTTTAAAAAAGAAAATACATCCTTTTACTAAACCCCAGACTCCCAGTGTTTCTCACGAATAATCAACAAAAAAGAAAAGAGATGAGTGTAGAGCTACTCTGAGGAAAATGAAGGTCACACTTGACATCACATTCAGGTTGCTCTCCAAGTGTTGTGGTCAAAACAATTCCACTCCAAGCTTACAGTGCAGGGGACATGGGTTCAATTCCTGGCCAAGGAACTAAGGTTCCACAAGACACATGGTGCAGCAAAAAAATTAAAAAAAAAAAAAAGATTCTATATAAAAAGGAGATAGTTCCTCTATCCCCAGGAGATGATCCCTGAGCAGCCTTGAACTTGTGCTGTTAACTGAACACCCAGCAGAGGGGACGACCTCAACCCCTCCTCTGAAATCCTCTGTATGTGAGGAGCCAGAACCTGCCTTCATGGGACAAGCCCACACTTGAACTTTCCCGGGCTTTTGTCCATATTTCACCAGCATCAACGTTCAATGGCAATGTCATCAGAAGAACATGAATCACACACACTGAGTTATAGATTCTCCAACATTCTTGAGCAAGATGTGCTAAGCCTTGTGTTACAGTTGGCCCATGTGGACTTGGCCAAAGGCACACCTCAAGTTCAAGGGAGCTAAAGAAGCACCACCCTGTAGCCTCTGAGTGTCTTCGTGGTGATACATGAAGGGTTAAAGTACTTGTACTCTTCACTTTTTCTTATGATCTTCAGGCTCTGTCGATCTGAAGCATAAATAACTGGGCTTTTTTAAAATCAATCCAGCGTGAGAAAAATAACCTGATTCTTTCTTCTTGAATGACAGACACCACGAAGGGAGCAGATTTTTTCACTTGACAACTGTGTGTGTTGATGCTCTATTGGCAAAAGCAAAGGAGTGTGGGTGTGTGTCCTACAGCAAATAAAACACAGCCTCCAAGACACTGTGTGATGAAGTCATGCCACCTTTGGGCTTCCCTCGACACTCTGCGGAGTCTTCTCCTCGCACACCAGCCTTCTTTCTGTTCCTCAGATAAACGGGGCTTGTTCCTATCGGGGCCACTGCGCTTGGCGGCTACCTCTGCTCAGAACGCCCTGTTCCCAGGGTGTTTGATCTGCTTCAACTTGTCATTTATGACTCAGCTGATACCTCACCTCCTCAGAGACGCTTTCCCAGCTCCTCTCCTAAATGGCACATTCCCTTCATAACCATTAATCCCTCTCTCTTGCAGCTGTGTTTTCTTCATGGCACTTTTCCCTATTGGAATATTGTTCATTTGTTTGTTTAGTTGTTTTTGTCTCTGTTTCCTGTCTAATATAGGAACCCCAAGAACAGGGACCTTGTTTGTCTTGTCCA
>SJYX01022303.1:0-27796 GCA_006410675.1 Oreotragus oreotragus | reverse complement strand
TATTGCATAGGAACCTGGAATGTCAGGTCCATGAATCAAGGCAAATTGGAAGTGGTCAAACAAGAGATGGCAAGAGTGAACGTCGACATTCTAGGAATCAGCGAACGAAAATGGACTGGAATGGGTGAATTTAACTCAGATGACCGTTGTATCTATTACTGTGGAAAGGAATCCCTTAGAAGAAATGGAGTAGCCATCATAGTCAACAAAAGATTCCAGATAAAGTACTTGGATACAGTCTCAAAAACGACAGAATGATCTCTGTTCGTTTCCAAGGCAAACCATTCAATATCACAGTAATCCAAGCCTGTGCCTCTACCAGTAACACTGAAGAAGCTGAAGTTGAACGGTTCTATGAAGACCTACAAGACCTTTTAGAACTGACACCCAAAAAATATGTCCTTTTCATTATAGGGGCCTGGAATGCAAAAGTAGAAAGTCAAGAAACACCTAGAGTAACAGGCAAATTTGGCCTTGGAGTATGGAATGAAGCAGGACAAAGACTAATAGAGTTTTGCCAAGAGAACATACTAGTCATAGCAAACACTCTCTTCCAACAATACAAGAGAAGACTCTACACATGAACATCACCGGATGGCCAATACCGAAATCAGATTGATTCTATTCTTTGCAGCCAAAGATGGAGAAGCTCTATACATTTAGCAAAAACAAGACCAGGAGCTGACTGTGGCTCAAATTATGAACTCCTTATTGCCAATTTCAGACTTAAATTGAAGAAAGTAGGGAAAACCACTAGACCATTCAAGTATTACCTAAATCAAATCCCTAATGTTTGTATTATTTAGTTTTGCTCTATTCTAATCTTAATAGCCACCTCGGCCAGTGGCTACCGTACTGGACAGAGCACTCTAAGTGAAATAAATTAGGTTTAAGTCATTAATGTATTATTAACTGTACCAGTAGAATTGAAATGAAAATATCACAGCAACTTTTTACAAATAAGTTCACTGTATTTTCCACTGACTTCCCCAGGCAACACTCTGAGGTCAAGGTGTGAGTATTATCATTGTCCCCATGATATGTGAGGAAATTGATGGTCTCAGGTATATGTCATATTTGAAGTGACCTGTGACTTGCACTGCTCTTTCTTTCTACCAAACTGCATGAGAAACCAGGGAAGAATATGGTGCCCTCCATGGAGATTACCAGTAGACTTCTTTGAAATAAATCTTGAAAAACCTGGGAGGGGAGAGAAAGAGAGAGAGAGAGGGAGAAGGAATATAAAGCTACACAGCCAACACTGGACATTGTTGCAAATATTTAGGTCAAATTTTGTACAAGCATGTTCCGCTGCTGCCAAAATTCAACTTATTGAATTTCCAGCATGGGTGGGGCCCAACATAAGAAACACATAATCACTGCTTCTGTCATCACTCGGCAACCCNAAGAGAGAGAGAGAGGGAGAAGGAATATAAAGCTACACAGCCAACACTGGACATTGTTGCAAATATTTAGGTCAAATTTTGTACAAGCATGTTCCGCTGCTGCCAAAATTCAACTTATTGAATTTCCAGCATGGGTGGGGCCCAACATAAGAAACACATAATCACTGCTTCTGTCATCACTCGGCAACCCGTAGATTTTTTTTTTTCTGTTTTGTCTGTCTGTCTCTGTTTTTCATTGCTTGTGCCATTCCTTTTCTCTTTGTGTCATGTGTCGGATCAGGAACATTCTTTATTAAAACTGTAATCCTTATATAACAATCTAATAAAGCATTAATAACATTAACAGCTTTTCTTTGCATTTAGAAAATGTGTTGGAACTTTTAGGGAGAAAATAAAATCCATCTTCTTTTTTAAATTAGCATAATGAAATATATTAAATTGAGAATGATGGGTGAGAGCTTAGAGAAAAATGAATTGCATATCCTAATATCTAGTCAGTTTGCAGACATATTAATGAAGACCCTATAACCTATTTCTACGATAAGCTTATGTGTAGCAGGTCCTCTGCTAGAGGAATGAGACCCATGTCACTGAGAAAGACTCTGGTACTGCTGAACAGCTTATATTTTATACATTTACATTGGAAAGGCAAACGTTTAAATTGGCCCATCTAAAACCTAGGACTGTGGTTTCGTGGATTCTTGATAATTGAAAACAGGGCTTCAGTGCACTAAATCCACCTCTTCTGGGCTCTTTGCCATAACATACTCCAATCTGA
Source organism: Oreotragus oreotragus (assembly GCA_006410675.1). Taxonomy (NCBI): domain Eukaryota; kingdom Metazoa; phylum Chordata; class Mammalia; order Artiodactyla; family Bovidae; genus Oreotragus; species Oreotragus oreotragus. The sequence goes on along the minus strand of SJYX01022303.1, from coordinate 25,612 downwards.
AAACACTTGTTTTAAAAGAAGCCTCTTATATAAAGGCAGAAGAAAAAGGGAGACAGAGAAGAAGAAAAATGATAATCAATATATTACAGCAAACATACTTGTCACTTGCTAAAATACACTTGCCTCGGGTTGTCCCTCTGCTAATACCATTACAACTCTCCAAACAGTACTTAAGCTGCCGAAACTGCTCCATCCTGCTTTTGCAAACAGTAGAGGAAGAAAGCCATCTGACCCTGCAGGACTGGGGCCACTAATTGTTCATCTCCACTGGTGATCACAACTTAAAAAACCCAGGGAGCCTGGTCAAGAGCACTTTCTGCGGCAGTCACAATGCCAGCAAGCATTGCTCGCTTTGCTTGTTCTCTTGACTTTTATTTTTAATTAATTTTTGAAAATTTTTTATTGCAGTGTAGTTCATTTACAGTGCTGTGTTAATTTATGCTGTATAGTAAAGTGATTCAAATATGTACATATATATATTCCCTTTCATATTCTTTTCCATTATGATTTATCACTGGATATAGAATACAGTTTTTTGTGCTATACGCAGGGAATTTGTTGTTTGTCCATTCTATTTAAAATAGCTTACATCTGCAGATCCCAACCTCTCGCTCCATCTGTGCCCCAACCGTCTCCTCCTTGGCAACCACAAGTCTGCTCTCCACGTCCATGAGCCTGTTTCTATTTCATAGATAGGTTCATTCGTGTTGTATTTTAGATTCTACACATAAGTGACATCATATTGCATTTGTCATTCTTTTTCTGACTTCATTTAGTGTGATGATCTCTAGTTGCATCCGTGAGGTTACAAATGGCAATATTTAGTTCTTTTTATGGCAGAGTGGTATTCTATGGTATATATGTACCACAGTTTCTTGATCCATTGCTCACGGGCCATTAGGTGGTTTCCATGTCTTGGCTACTGTGAATAGCAGCAAGCATTGCTTTTAACTCTGATGGCTGTCAGGTACCACCACCATGGTAAAGGTTGCTAAATGCTGAGGAAAACAGTACAAATTTACTAGGCATAAAATTTTTTTAAGAACACTTAGGGAGAATTTACACTTTTGATTGGAAATACTTGAAAAACAGAACTACAGTTCAGTTCAGTTGCTCAGCCATGTCCGACTCTTTGCAGCCCCGTGAATCGCAGCACACCAGGCCTCCCTGCCATCACCAACTCCTGGAGTTCACTAAAACTCATGTCCATCGAGTCGGTGATGCCATCCAGCCATCTCATCCTCTGTGCTGCACTTCATGGGGTTGCAAAGAGTTGGACACGACTGAGCGACTGAACTGAACTGAACTGAACTGAATGATGTTGTTGTAATATAATGATATGGAGCAATAAGAGCTTTCATTCACATCTGATAGGAACCTTGAAAGAATGTTGGACAGTTTGTTACAAAACTAGTCATTCTATTCAACCTAGCATTTGTGCTCCTAGGTATTTAGGACTGCCCAAATCAATTGGAAACTTATGTCCACACAGAAACCTGCACAAGGACGTTTATAGCAGCTTTATTCATAACTGCCAAAACTTGGAAGCAACTGAGATGCCTTTCAGTAAGTGAATGGATAAATAAGCTGTGGTATATCCAGACAGTGGAATATTATTCAGTACAAAAAAGAAATGAGCTATCAAGCCATGAAAAGATATGAAGGAACCTTCAATGTATATTGCTAAATGAAAGAAGGCAATCTGAATAGGTTACATACTGGAAAGGACCCAACTAGATGACATCTTGGAAAAGGTAAAACTGTGGTGGCAGTAGAAAGATCAGTCATTGGTGGGTAATGGAGGGGGAGAGATGAATAAGTGGGGCACATTTTAAGGCAGTGAAACTATTTTTAAGGATTTAAAAGAATTTTAAGGCAGTGAAACCATTCTGTATGATACTGTAGTGGTGGATATATATTTTACATTTGTCAAAACTCAGAATGTTTAACACCAAGAGTGAATCCTCAAAAGCCATAGACTTCAGGTGATAATATAGTTTCATCAGAGTTGTAGCAAATGTACCACTCTGTGAAGTGAAGTCGCCCAGTCGTGTCCGACTCTTTGCGACCCCATGGACTAGTAGCCTACCAGGCTCCTNGTCAAAACTCAGAATGTTTAACACCAAGAGTGAATCCTCAAAAGCCATAGACTTCAGGTGATAATATAGTTTCATCAGAGTTGTAGCAAATGTACCACTCTGTGAAGTGAAGTCGCCCAGTCGTGTCCGACTCTTTGCGACCCCATGGACTAGTAGCCTACCAGGCTCCTTCCTCCATGGGATTCTCCAGGCAAGAGTACTGGAGTGGGTTGCCGTTTCCTTCTCCAGGGGATCTTCCCAACCCAGGGATCGAACCCGGGTCTCCCGCATTCCAGGGAGACGCTTTAACCTCTGAGCCACTGGGGAAGTTGGGGAGGCTGTGCCTGAGGGTGGCCAAAATAAAGAGCAACTCATTAAAATTGCACTTTCTGTTCAACTTTGCCATAAATCTAAAACCTCTTAAGAAACTAAAGACAGCTTTTTTAAAAAGGCTTATACATAAATATTATTTGTAGATGTATTTGTTATCATCAAAACTTAGAAACAACCCCAATGTCCATCAACAAAATGAATAAAGAAATTGTGGTATGTCTGTGAACTGAATTACTACTCCACAATAGAAAGAATTATTAATACACAGAGCACTATGAGCCTCACAATAACTATGCTGACTGAAATGTGCTAGGCAAAAAAGAGTACATACTGTATGATTCCATTTGAATAATATCTTAATATGAAAGCACATCAGTGTTTGCCTGGGTAGGTTCAGTTCAGTTGTGTTTGACTCTTTGCAACCCCATGGACTGCAGCACGCCAGGCTTCCCTGTCCTTCACCAACTTCCAGAGCTTGCTCAAACTCATGTTCATTGATTTGGTGATGCCATCCAACCATCTCATCCTCTGTCAACCCCTTCCCCTCTTGCCTTCAATCTTTCCCAGCATCAGAGTCTTTTCCAATGAGTCAATTGATTAGGGTGGGGCAAGAGGGAAGTATTACAAAGGAGAATTAAACAACTTTGGGGATAGGTTCTCTATCTCAATTGTGGTGATGGTTTCACAGCAAACATTAGATAGACAGATGATAGATAGATAATACATAGATAGATAGATAAAAAGAAAAAAGTTCTGCAAAATAATGAATACAAAAAACTGCCTACAGAATAGAGCTCCTAGTACCATATCTTGTATGTAAATTTCAAAGGCACACAAAACAAAACTTTATATTGTTTATAGATAAAAATAACTTTATGTAATGGAAGTGCAAACACATGAAAGGAAGGATATTTAGCTTCAGGATAGTACTGTCTCTGGTAGGAAGAAAGAGGAAGGGATAAGTAAGGATCATAAAAGCGGTTTCAACTGTATATGCCATGTTTTGTTTTTAAAAAGATCCTCTGAGTAAGGGGTATGCTGGTATTCATTACATTACTCTGAACTTTCCTCAGTGTTTGAAACACTGTAGTTCATAATGCATGTACACCCCATGGACTGGGGTGACCAGCTCTTTGCAACCCCACAGACTGTAGCCCACCAGGCTCCTCTGTCAATGGAATTCTCCAGGCAAGAATACTGAATTGGGTTGCCATTTCCTCCTCCAGGAGATCTTCCTGACCCTGCAGGAAGGGATTGAACCTGCATCTCCCGTGTTTCCTGCATTGGCAGTCAGATTCTTTACCTCTGCATCATCCTTCATATTACTTTATTGTAAGAAACAGCTTCCCTGGTGGCTCAAATGGTAAAGAATCTGCCTGCATTAATGCAGGAGACCAGATTCAATCCCTGGGTCAGGAAAATCCCTGGAGGAGGGGATAGCAACCTACTCCAGTATTCTTGCCTCGAGAATCCCCATGGACAGAGGAGCTTAGTGGGCCACAGTACATGGAGTCATCAGGAGTCAGACACAACTGAAGCAACTTGGCAGGTGCACACACACAGGAAGCACTAAAGATGCATGTTGTTACTATTTGAAGCCTATTTTGTAACCTAAAATGGTATTCACAAATGACTGAGGCCTCACATATTTACAAATAAAAAGATAATAAGGAAGTATTCAGTTCAGTTCAGTATGTAAGCATAAGTGAGGAAAGTATCTGCATATCAGGCTGATACACATGACCAGAGAGCATGTCTCACACTGGTTCTCCTTAAATGCTCCTCTACTCCTTCTCTGCTATTTAAACCGCTCCATCTGAACAGTCATCCAAGCTGGCCTAGCCAGTGGTTGAGAAATGCCAAATTCAGGCCTCCTGTGACCAATCTGTTGTGTTATCTGGTAAGTCACTTGGAAGCAACATGCATTTCTTTCTTTCTTTCTTTCTTTCTTTCTTTTTTTTCTAACAAGGGAATAGAAATGACCTGTCCTGAGTGACTTCAATGTAAGTTTCATCTGACAATCCATGAAGATGATGTAACCCAAAGCAGCTTATTCATTTCATCTTAAAATGCAAGTCATAGCAAATCAGAATTAGATGAGCTTCTATTTTAAAAATCTAGAGAATAATTTAATGAGGTATAGAACATTTTATTACTTTAGAAATTTGTTGCAATGAGCTATAGAAAACTCATGTCAAAAAATTAATTTATTGAGCTCTTTATTACTCGGAGATGCACAATAGCTAGGTTTCAAACTTAGTAAAAAGAACTTCAGTCTCCTTTAACACATAGGTCAGGCTGCTAGTAAGGAAAGGTATTTGTATACAGTGCTATATATTCAAGCAAATTAAGTCTATTCCTTAAAACTTAACACTAGCACTGTTCACAGAACTTTCTGCAATGAAGGAAGTTTCCGATATCTATGCTGTCCAAAATGGTAGCTGTTAACTGGGAAGCTAGTCAGACTGAGAAACTAATGTTTTTATATTATTTCAGTTCAGTTCAGTTCAGCTGCTCAGTCGTGTCCAACTCTTTGCGACCCCATAAATTGTAGCACGCCAGGCCTCCCTGTCCATCACCAACTCCTGGAGTTTATTCAAATTTATGTCTGTCGAGTTGGTGATGCCATCCAGCCATCTCATTCTCTGTCGTACCCTTCTCCTCCTGCCCCCAATCCCTCTCAGGATCATAGTCTTTTCCAATGACTCAACTCTTTGCATGAGGTGGCCAAAGTATTGGACAGTTCCTCCAATGAACACCCAGGACTGATCTCCTTTAGAATGGACTGGTTGGATCTCCTTCCAGTCCAAGGGACTCTCAAGAGTCTTCTCCAACACCACACTTCAAAAGCATCAATTCTTCGGCACTCAGCTTTCTTCACAATACAACTTTCACATCCATACGTGACCACTGGAAAAACCATAGCCTTGACTAGATGGACCTTTGTTGGCAAAGTAGCATCTCTGCTTTTGAATATGCTATCTAGGTTGGTCATTACTTTCCCTCCAAAGAGTAAGTGTCTTTTAATTTCATGGCTGCAATCAACATCTGCAGTGATTTTGGAGCCGAAAAAATAAAGTCTGACACTGTTTCCACTGTTTCCCCACCTATTGCCCATGAAGTGATGGGACCCAGTGCCATGATCTTCGTTTTCTGAATGTTGAGCTTTAAGCCAACTTTTTCACTCTCCTCTTTCACTTTCATCAAGAGGCTTTTTTGTTCCTCTTCACTTTCTGCCATAAGGGTGGTGTCATCTGCATATCTGAGGTGATTGATATTTCTCTCAGCAATCTTGATTCCAGCTTGTGCTTCTTCCAGCCCAGCGTTTCTCATGATGTACTCTGCACAGAAGTTAAATAAGCAGGGTGACAATATACAGCCTTGACGTCCTCCTTTTCCTGTTTGGAACCAGTCTGTTGATCCATGTCCAGTTCTGNCGGCAAAGTAATGTCTCTGCTTTTGAATATACTATCTAGGTTGGTCATAACTTTTCTTCCAAGCAGTAAGTGTCTTTTAATTTCATGGCTGCAGTCACCATCTGCAGTGATTTTGGAACCCCCCCAAAGGAGTCTGACACTGTTTCCACTGTTTCCCCATCTATTTCCCAGGAAGTGATGGGACCCGAAGCCATGATCTTTGTTTTCTGAATGTTGAGCTTTAAGCCAACTTTTTTACTCTCCTCTCATTTTTATCAAGAGGCTTTTTAGTTCCTCTTCACTTTCTACCATAAGGGTGGTGTCATCTACATATCTGAGGTTATTGATATTTCTCCCGGCAAAATCTTGATTCCAGCTTGTGCTTCTTCCAGCCCAGCGTTTCTCATGATTTACTCTGCATAGAAGTTAAATAAGCAGGGTGACAATATACAGCCTTGATGTACTCCTTTTCCTATTTGAAACCAGTCTGTTGTTCCATGTCTAGTTCTAACTGTTGCTTCCTGACCTGCATACAGATTTCTCAAGAGGCAGGTCAGGTGGTCTGGTATTCTCATCTCTTTCAGAATTTTCCACAGTTTATTGTGATACACAGAGTCAAAGGCTTTGGCATAGTTAATAAAGCAGAAATAGATGTTTTTCTGGAACTCTCTTGCTTTTTCGATGATCCAGCAGATGTTGGCAATTTGATCCCTGGTTCCTCTGCCTTTTCTAAAACCAGCTTGAACATCAGGAAGTTCACGGTTCATGTATTGCTGAAACCTGGCTTGGACAATTTTGAGCATTACTTTACTGGCATGTGAGATGAGTGCAATTGTGCAGTAGTTTGAGCATTCTTTGGCATTGTCTTTCTTTGACTATGTAAATATTATGCATGCTGTTTGGAGGTGCAGATAAAAATCAATTGCCAAATAAATTTGTTCTCTTCTTGTTATTTATTTTATTTTTATTGATTTCATTTTAGTAAAAAAGATATGAAATTTAATATTTTGCAAGGTTTGAACCTTTCTAATTAAAGAGGGAGAGAGAAACACTAATACAATTGCAGGCTCAGTTGAAATTCTCTCTACACACATCCCCAAACCCTTTAGTCTCTCTTCCTGAAAAATATAATTATTTTCAGGAAATGGATATTCCTCACTTGATGTTCGAATTTTTTTCTTGGCCTGTCACCTGTGGAAACTTCCCTGACCAGAGATCTAACCCATACCCCCTGAAGTGGAATCACAAAGACTTAACAGTTGGACTACCAGATACTCTATTTTCACTAAACACATACATAGCCATAAATGCTTTCGTGGTGCTTTAAACTTGATCTCATTCTGTAACTATCCTTCTGCAACTAGATTTTTATCATTCCCTTTTATGTTTGAGGGATGGATCCATCTTGATAATACAACTCTGTTTCATTCATTTTAATTGCTAGAGAGTGTTTCATTGCATGTGCATGCATGCATGTTCAGTGCGTTGGACTCTTTGCGACCCCATGAATTGTAGCCCACCAAGCTCCTCTGTCCTTGGGATTTTCCAGGCAAGAATAGTGGAGTGGGTTGCCATTTCTACTCCAGGGGATCTTCCTGACTCATTGATTTTTTGTGTCTGCTAACAATGCCACAGTGAACATTCCTGTACATCTCTCCTTGAATACATTGAGAGGGCTTTTCTTCTGGTGCTTAGAATTTCTGGATTCCAGAGAAGGCAAAACTTGAGCTTTTCAAGGTCTGTACATGTGTGCCCAGTGGTCAGTCATATCTGACTCTTTGCAACCCCATGGACTGTAGTCTGCCAGGCTCCTCTGTCCCTGGAATGCTCCAGGCAAGCATACTGGAGTGGGTAACCACTCCCTTCTCCAGGGGATCTTCCCCAGCCAGTGATTAAACCCGAGTCTCCTGCAATGCAGGCAAGACCTTCATCTTCTGAGTCACCAGGGAAGCCCACTGCCTGGTCTAGATATTGCCAAATGCTCTCCAAAATGGTATTTTCCATATTTGCCTTCTACAGTCTGTTCTCAGAACATTAGCCAGAGTGACTCTACTAAAATATCTCATACCATGTCACCATCTGCTCAAAACCCTGCACTGTTTCTCCATCACACTCCAAATGACCCATAAGGCCCTAAATGAGCTCATCTCACCCCAGTCCTTCTTACCGCCATGTCATCTCTCTCTCACTCCTTGCCCCTCAAACACACCAGGTCCCTCCCCAGGTAGGGTCTTTGTTCTAGGTGTTTGCTAAGCTTAACATGCTCTTCTCCCAGACCCTGCAAAATTCTTCACCTTTTTCAAGTCTTTGTTAATACTTTACCCTAGCAGTGAAGCTTATTGTGCATATCTTCTCACATATCCAATCCCTGTTTCTTGCTTTTTTTTCTTTCTTTCATGGTACCAGTACCCTTGTATAGCATTGTATAATTTGCTAGACTAAATTATCCAGAGTCTCATCCTCTTTGTAGAATATCAGGCCCATGAAGGCAGAGATCTTTGTTGTATTCACTGATGTACCCTGAACACCTACAGCAGACTCTTGACATTAGTGCCACATGAGAAGCCCAATCTTGAGGACAATGTCCATGCATTTTTATGATCAAGTGAGTTAGGAAAGCAAAACCTTAGTAGAGAGGATCCATTGGTAGGGCAAAGAACAATACAGTGCCTGAAACATCAACAGGAGACAGTGCCTGCTAATAACTGTGTACAAAATAGTAGTTGAATAGCGAGTAGATGGCTGAACCGCCTCTTATAGCCAACTGAATCTCAGAGTCTCTCCTTTGTGTCTACCTAATATGGTCATCAAGGTCTCAGGGAATGCAGGGTGACGAATAGCCCTGTGTTGATGAATTAGTCATAGGGAGCAGGGAGGCCGCCTGCTGACACTCAGCAGACCTGTTCCCAGCGGTTCCCAAAAACCCATCTCCATTCTGCTTACACTGACCTAGTCACAGGTCAATGAAGAAGACAGGATAGAAAATAAACGTCTGGGTCACTTCAGCAACACGGGAAAAGCAACATAGTGAAGCACAAGGAGAAAACAAGGGGTCATTTGGCTTAGTAAAAAAGTATGAAGTCAAGTCACTCACTCATGTCCGACACTCTGCAACCCCATAGACCATAGCCCGCCAGGCTCCTCTGTCCATGGGATTCTCCAGGCAACAATACTGGAGTGGGATGCCATTTCCTTCTCTGTAAAGAAGTATCAGTTCAGTTCAATTCAGTTGCTCAGTCGGGTCCGACTCTTTGTGACCCTATGAATCGCAGCCTCCCTGTCCATCACCGACTCCCAGAGTTTACTCAAACTCATGTCCAAAGAGTCGGTGATGCCATCAGGCCATCTCATCCTCTGTTGTCCCCTTCTCCTCCTGCCCCCAATCCTTCCCAGCATCAGGGTCCTTTCCAGTGAGTCAACTCTTCGCGTGAGGTGGCCAAAGTATTGTAGTTTCAGCTTTAACATCAGTCCTTCCAAAGAAATCCCAGGGCTGATCTCCTTCAGAATGGACTGGCTGGATCTCCTTGCAGTCCAAGGGACTCTCAAGAGTCTCCTCCAACACCACACTTCAAAAGCATCAATTCTTCGGCTCTCAGCTTTCTTCTCAGTCCCACTCTCACATCCACACATGACCATTGGAAAAACCATAACCTTGACTAGATGGACCTTTGTTGGCAAAGTAATGTCTCTGCTTTTCAATGTGCTATCTAGGTTGGTCATAACTTTCCTTCCAAGGAGTAAGTATCTTTTAATTTCATGGCTGCAGTCACCATCTGCAGTGATTTTGGAGCCCAAAATAATAAAGTCTGACACTGTTTCCACTGTTTCCCCATCTACAGTCCAGGACTATTTTGCCATTCTCCCAACACAGAAGCCTTTCTTTATATGAAGGCTGGTACATACTTAACACATTCTCCAAGATAGTGATATAGATATCAAGTTTCTAAAGAGCTTCAACTGTTTGTCCCTGTTTGAAGCTGCTGGTAAAATTAGTTAACGAGTAAAATTTTTATACTTCAGCTCTCAAACATTTGTATTCCAAATCATCTTTCCAGAATCTTTCCAGTAAAAGACATTTTACTACATCTTATAGAAAGGGAATTTGGTGGAAAGAGACCTACAATTTAATCAAATGAAAACCCTCTCCATTTTTAAATCTGGCATATAGTTTCGGTACTCATGTGCTTTGGGTCAATTCTAATTATTTCATCTTTCACCCCTATTTTGGCAACAAAGTTGAATTTGGTGGATAGGATGAGAGAGGTAAAGGTACATTAGAGACACTGTGGGATTTCACAACTCTTTGCCGAAATCAGTACATATTTGTTAAAGGGCGGGCGTGAGATTTCCCATCTCCTAGGTTCCTCCAAGTGCTGACAGGAACATTCCAATTTCCAGCTTAAATATGTATTTTTAAATTTCTTCTCTGTATTTACTCTGACCAGAGAGAAGGCTGTCTTCGTGTTCAAAGACAAAGAAAATACTTTCACTTCTAAATTCACCATTGTAAGTAATGGAACCACCTACAATTTCAGGCTTACAGATAGATTTGCCAGCTTGCAAAATATGTATGAGACTTATCCAATGCTACCTACTCCTAGAATTGACCTTGATTTTGTCGTTGTTGCTGCTCCTCGTATCCCTGTTGTAGGAGAAACCCAGACCCTCTACAGACAGATACCCCTAAGTTCTCCAGAAAAGGCAGTGGACAAAGGGGCCCTTTGGATCTGTTGCCAGCTTCCTTGTACATGGAAAATGCTCAACCTCACTTTCTGGAAATAATAGGGAGGGCCAGTGAGTGAGTTCATTTTATTTTAGGCATATTTATTAAACTAATTTATGTCCTCTCATTCCAGCTCCGCTCCCCTCCTCTCCCAACACTTTCTATCTTAGCTTTGCTGATTTCAGTCTAATTGTCAGGCTTCAGGAAGTCTCCCCATCCTTTTACAGGAAGCTGAGCCTCCCTGTTAACCATTCCGATGGGAATCTATAATTCTCCTTTACAGAGTTTTTTTTGAGTTAGAATGGTTTAATAATTTTTCCTTCAGTTACTCATTTAATATCTGTTGTAGGTAGAATTCCAAGATGGCCCCAGGATTTCCACTTTTGGGGATACAAGCCCTGTATAGCCCCCACCCCTTGAGTGTGGGTAGGACGTGTAAATACGGTGATATATCACCCCTGTCATTATTCACTATTATATGGGAAAGGTGAGAGAATTTTGCAGATGTAATTGAGGTCCCTAATCAGTTGACTTTTGGAGAAAGAAATGGCAATCCACTCCAGTACTATTGCCTGGAAAATCCCATGGACAGAGGAGCCTGGNATATCACCCCTGTCATTATTCACTATTATATGGGAAAGGTGAGAGAATTTTGCAGATGTAATTGAGGTCCCTAATCAGTTGACTTTTGGAGAAAGAAATGGCAATCCACTCCAGTACTATTGCCTGGAAAATCCCATGGACAGAGGAGCCTGGCAGGCTGCAGTCTATGGGGTTTCAAAGAGTCGGACACAACTGAGCAACCTCACTTCACTTCAATCAGTTGACTTTAAGTTAATCAAAGGAATAGTATCTTGAGTGGGCTAGCCCCTTTGAAGAAGGTCAAGGTGTTCCCTGAAATTACTCATTTACAGTCCCTGAAAAACCAAGTTGACATTAGTTTCATGGCTGCAAGGAGTTGATTTCTGCTGACTTAGAAGAAGACTCAAAGCTTCCAGTGAGACAGCAGTCTTTGCCAGCATCTCAACTGTGGTCTCATGAGATTCTGAGGGGAGAACCCAACTGAGCCCCGTCTAGACTACTGATCTACAGGACTGTGAGACAATAAATGGAGGCTGATTTCACCACTAAGTTGGTGGTAATTTGTCATGTAGCAAAAGGAAACTAATACAATATCTCAGTCAGTGTGTCTGATTTACTGCATACCCAATGCCTCCCATGGAGAAGGCGATGGCAACCCACTCCATTTCTCTTGCCTGGAAAATCCCATGGACAGAGGAGCCTGGTGGGCTATAGTCCGTGAGGTCTCAAAGAGTCAGACACAACTGAACGACTTCACTTTTACTTTTCACTTTCATGCATTGGAGAAGGAAATGGCAACTCACTCCAGTGTTCTTGCCTGGAGAATCCCAGGGGTGGGGGAGCCCTGCCATCTATGGGGTCACACAGAGTCGGACACAACTGAAGCGACAGCAGCAGCAGCAATGCCTCCTATGGCATTGACCCTGGAAAGCTTGCTATGCATTTACCAAAAGACAGACTTACCTGAATTAATGGTCAGGTTTAATCGATTGTGAGCTGCCAAGTGCACATCAAACCTTAAAGAGAACTTTCATGAGAATAAAGTATAAGTCAGCCAGCTTGCATAAGCCTGGCTGGTCACATTCTAAGTCACTCCTCTACCTGCGGAAAGAGATCCAGGGTGAAGAAAGATAAAGAGCCTTTAATAAATCTCCCTCACATTTGTATCTGTTCTTAGGTCAGTCTGTTGAATTTCAAGCTCTTCTCCAAAACCCCCCTGCATTGAATAGACCTTTTGAAAAGTGACTTACCCCTCCCCATTATCTCATCATCTCCTGGAGACCACCTGCTCTGCTACACTGGACTCAGCTGCAGGTCTGGACCATGAATCCTGGACANTGTTCTTAGGTCAGTCTGTTGAATTTCAAGCTCTTCTCCAAAACCCCCCTGCATTGAATAGACCTTTTGAAAAGTGACTTACCCCTCCCCATTATCTCATCATCTCCTGGAGACCACCTGCTCTGCTACACTGGACTCAGCTGCAGGTCTGGACCATGAATCCTGGACAAGTTCCCCAAGCAAAGTCCAGCCAAACTCCTGGACGGGCTCGTGACTCAATGAGAAGCAGTGTTTCTCCCTGAATCAGCCCGAGCCTGGCCACATCTAAAGGTGGGCATGGCCACAGCCTCAGCCACGGCCTGGCTGTGTGTGGACACGTGGACCCCGTGCTGTCTCAGATGAGACAACACGTCTGCTGACTCACTTGCACCTGGGGTTTCCTGGCTGGACATCTGGAAAGGGCTTCTTTCCCTAGCTCAAGTTTTATTTATCTAAAGCGATCTATAAAAAGTCATTTTAGATTTCTTCAAAGCATCTGGACATGGTGTGGAATGTGGTTTATTTTTGGCCACATTGCAGCAGACTCTGATGTTGTAACTTGCTGAAACTTTGGGTCCGCCATCAGGATACAGACTGACACCAACTTTTAGCTAGTCACAGTGTAAAGCTGTTGAGAAAAAGAGGAGAAATAAAAGGATCACTGCATACCACAGTGCCAGGTGAAGCTCCAGCTCAGGTAGACTGGATACACCTCTCCAGGACTGCACCAGCTGATGATGTTGGAAGGGTTGATTATCAGAGATCAGAGCACACATTCAGGTAGAGGATTTGAAATCAGATTTGTTACAGATGATAAGGAACAAAATTTATCTGTTGTGTTTGACACTTTACAAAGTAAAGTTTCATATGGAGAAGGTCATCACACACAATGAGGTCAGGTAATCCTGCTGTTGTTGTTTAATCACTAAGTTGTGTCAGACTCTTTTGCAAAGTCATGGACTGTAGCCCGCCAGGCTCCTCTGTCCATAGGATTTTCCATGCTAAAATACTGCAGTGGGCTGCCATGCTCTCTTCCAGGGGATCTTCCTGATCCAAGGATCAAACCTGCATCTCTTACATCTCCTGCATTGGCAGACAGATTCTTTATCACCCAGCCACTTGGGAATCTCAAGCTAATCTTAGTCCCTTTTTATACATGACAAATGAGAGGAGCACATTCATAGGAAAGAGACCTGGATCTGAGTTTGAGTCCCAGCTCTGCCATGTGTGGGGAAAATAAGCCTTCATGATTGTCCAGCTACTCACCTGTGAAACGTAGTTAACAATTCCTTCCCAGCAAGGTTACTGTTAGGATAATAAGAGTGTGCATGTGAAAGCACCTAGACTAACTGCTAACAAAAAGCTCAGTTAATTTTCTTCTATTTTAATTAATTAAATTACTGCTCAGACTCAGATGTGTTTAAGAATTTGTCAAGGGTCCTTAGCTCATGAGGGGAGGAGCTGGAAATCAGGTCTTTGCTTCTTAATTCTTACTGGTCTCTGGAACTTGACTCATTAAGTGCTTTAAAAAATAATAATAATAATAAGACCCACCTCTGGCATTCATATTCCCACTGGCTCAAAGTTTGCTATTTCTTTGTTACTGGATTCCTTCTTTCTAGTCCTCTCTCTATTCAGCTGATCTTAAATACCCTTTTCCCAGAAAACTCTTTTCAGGTGCTCAGGATACACTGTTAAAAAGAGCAAATTCAAAAAGTACATTTAATAAAAATGATGCTATTCTTATGAAAGACAAATGAGGTCATTATTTATTGAAAAAGATATAGAATAAATATCAGTACAATAATAGTGGTTGTCTTTGAGTGATGGGATTTGAAGCAACTTTTATTCTAATTGTTTGCCTTTCTAGAGTTTCCAACTTTCTACAATAAATTTGCATTCCTTCTGTGATGGGGTGGGGAGGAAGAATTCTCCATTCTCTTTAAGTATCTCTGAAATCTCCCTAAACAGACTTCGATCTTTTGTCTCTGGGTTATGTCGCTATTTGTTATATATTTGACCTCCACATGCTCCATGTCTCCTCTCTCTCAGCCCACCAAATCTGCTTCAGTTTCATTCTCCTGCAATAATCCACAGACTCTAAGACCCTAGAGCTTTCTAGAGAGCTCAAGTTATGGAAACAGCTGTCAGCTTTTCCACTAAATGTGTCAAATTCTTCCCATGATTAAAGTCATAATTCACACACATCTGAATGTCTGCATCTGCATACAAGAAGCCAAGAACTTATAAGGAAGACATTATTCCCAGTTAAGCTTCTCAATATCTGACAGCTCGCATACACAACTGTCCACTTACAAGGTACTACAAAATGATCTTTTCTCTTAGATTACAAACTCCCTGAAGGCAGGAATTGACTGTTTCCATTTTCTATAAAATTCAAGAAAACCACATGTTTCTCTCTGAGTATCTCAGTGTGTTTACGAACTGGGAGTAAATTATGCCTTGGCAAATCAGCAGATTGATGTGTTGAATTTACACACTTTTAGACTTGTAAACATAACCACTATTAACTGCTAGCAAAAGTTTTAACTTCTTTTTTTCTTTTCAAAATTTGGAACTGTATTTCTCACTGAGATTGCTTTAAGCCAAATTTAACATTTACAGTTCCAACTGCTTTGGATTCAAACAGCCAAATAACCAAATGTATTAAAAGAAGATTTTCTTTTCCTGTGTCATGTTTATTTCCCTCAAAAGCAACCGAAAGATGTTTCTCTCCAGGGTTTTAAGAGATCATCTATACTGTGTATGGCAACTTCATACTCAGAAAAGAGTCTAGTGTAGAGAAGGAAAAGGGAAGATTTAACATGAAACTGTCTGTTTAACCCAACGTCTGTCATTTTGTTTCTAATGATAACTTCTCTATGCTGCTGCTGCTGCTGCTGCTAAGTCGCTTCAGTCGTGTCCGACTCTGTGCAACCCTATAGACGGCAACCCACCAGGCTCCCCTGTCCCTGGGATTCTCCAGGCAAGAACACTGGAGTGGGTTGCCATTTCCTTCTCCAGTGTATGAAAGTGAAAAGTGAAAGGGAAGTAGCTCAGTCGTGTCCGACTCTTAGCGACCCCATGGACTGCAGCCCACCAGGCTCCTCCACCCATGGGATTTTCCAGGCAAGAGAATGGTGGAACAGTTGAGGGATGAGGGAAAACAGCAGATGTCTTAAGTGTGTGCAAATTTCACAGAGTCAGCAATGGCTTCTTCTTAGAATTAATGTTGAGGCATGCTTTGTGAGACACCTCTGGCCTGCACTCCTGCCATAGTGAACCAGCAGGCAGTTCACCCACTTGCTCTGAAGATACATCCCATCTTGTGGCAGGATCCTGTGTGAGTTATAGTCAAAGTGAGAGGAAGGGTAACTTCCTGGGACAAACTGGAGGAGGTCATCCCCTAAGAGGCAAGTTTTAAGGAAACAAAGACCCATCTGCCTGAAGATCTTCAATTTTTACCAACTGAGTGAATCCTGTGGATTAAAAAATATTGACCCTAACTGACCTTTTAAAATAGTTTAGATACACACCAAGACATAATTGTCCTTTGAAATCTTAGCCCCAAGCATTTATCACTTATCTGTTACTAAGTCACCTATCAAGGCTTCCCAGGTGGTGCTAGTGGCAAAGAACCTGCTTGCTAATGCAGGAGACATAAGAGATGAGGGTTTGATCCCTGGGTCGGGAAGATCCGCTGAAGCAGCAAATGGCAACCCACTCCTGTACTCTTGCCTGGAGAATTCCATGGACAGAAGAACCTGGCAGGCTACAGTCCATAGGGTCACAAACAGTGGGACATGACCGAAGCTACTTAGCATCAAATGTTTGAGAAAACACAGAATATATCATTTCTGATGGAAGTCAGAGGAGCAGAAGGTTACCTGAAAGAAAGTTGTGTGGCTCAAGAGAAGGCATCAAAGAAGAGTTCATCAGTGAAGACAGTAAGAAAGCTTGGAAAAAATATGATGCCAAACTGCAAAAAACAAAGGCAGACCTTACCTGATTGTCAGCTTTGTCTGAATCAGCCCCAGAGCAGGGCCAAGTCAAAGGAAGTTATGAAAGAAGGAAAAAGGCACTGGAAGTATTGGAAGAGATTTTAGCATTTTGGAAAAGGTGAATTCTCTTAGTCCAGTCCTGCTTAATCCAGTGTGTGTGTATGTCTGTGTATTTCTCTATGTGTGTCTTTGTGTGTATGTGTGATGGTGATGATGATGATGATGATGATGATTATGCATAGAAGCAACCTCTCTCTTTCCTCACCATAAAGTCTTCTCACTGGATAAAAAGATCCTCTTTCCACATATTTTCATTCTTAAAATCATTTTAAGCATCTAAATTTTATAGTAAAATTTGCCTCAAGATACTCATGAATAGATAGGTGGTCTGGATGTCTAGCCTCAGATTCAGCAGGACCTACTTAAATTATACTTAAATTAAACTTACTATAATATGCAGATGATACCACTCTAATGGCAGAAAGTGAAGAGGAACTAGGGAGCCTCTCATGAAGGTAAAAGAGGAGAGTGAAAAAGCTGACTTGAAACTCAACATTCAAAAAACTAAGATCATGGCATCTGGCCCCATCACTTCATGACAAATAAAAGGGTAAAACTGGAAACAGTGACAGGTTTTATTTTCTTGGACTCCAAAATCACTACAGATAGTGACTGCAGCCATGAAATTAAAAGATGCTTGTTTCTTGGAAGAAAAGCTATGACAATCCTAGACAGTGTATTCAAAACCAGAGCTATCATTTTGCCGACAAAGATCTGTCTAGTCAAAGCTATAGTTTTTCCAGTAGTCACATACAGATATGAGAGTTGGACCATAAAGAAGGCTGAGCACCAGAGAATTGATGCTTTTGAATTGTGGTGTTGGAGAAGACTTTTGAGAGTCCCTTGGACTGCAAGGAGATCAAGCCCATCAATCCTAAAGGAAATCAACCCTGAATATTCATTGAGAGGACTGATGCTGAAGCTGAAGCTCCAATCCTTTGGTTACCTGATACACATGAAGAGCCAACTCATTGTAAAAGACTCTGATGTTGAGAAGGACTGAAGGCAAAAGGAGAAGATGGCAGCAGAGGACAAACTGGTTGGATGGTATCATCAATTCAATGAACAGCAATTTGAGCAAACTCTGGGGGATAGTGGAGGAAAGAGGAACCTGTGCTGCAGCCAGTGGGATTGCAAAGAGGTGAACACAACTTAGAGACTGAACAACAAGAGCAACATTATATTCTTGATGTTTCAGATGCTGGCAGAAATCAAGTGTACCTTGCAAAGTCAGAAAGCATTTTGTTTGTATTCAGAATCTTAATGATGTCTTTAAAAAAAAAGTTTTTTTAGAAAACTATTATGAAAAAGTGGGTGTGAAAGTTCCACTCTGCTCACTTTTACCCAAAAGTCTACCTCTTTCNTTTAGATACACACCAAGACATAATTGTCCTTTGAAATCTTAGCCCCAAGCATTTATCACTTATCTGTTACTAAGTCACCTATCAAGGCTTCCCAGGTGGTGCTAGTGGCAAAGAACCTGCTTGCTAATGCAGGAGACATAAGAGATGAGGGTTTGATCCCTGGGTCGGGAAGATCCGCTGAAGCAGCAAATGGCAACCCACTCCTGTACTCTTGCCTGGAGAATTCCATGGACAGAAGAACCTGGCAGGCTACAGTCCATAGGGTCACAAACAGTGGGACATGACCGAAGCTACTTAGCATCAAATGTTTGAGAAAACACAGAATATATCATTTCTGATGGAAGTCAGAGGAGCAGAAGGTTACCTGAAAGAAAGTTGTGTGGCTCAAGAGAAGGCATCAAAGAAGAGTTCATCAGTGAAGACAGTAAGAAAGCTTGGAAAAAATATGATGCCAAACTGCAAAAAACAAAGGCAGACCTTACCTGATTGTCAGCTTTGTCTGAATCAGCCCCAGAGCAGGGCCAAGTCAAAGGAAGTTATGAAAGAAGGAAAAAGGCACTGGAAGTATTGGAAGAGATTTTAGCATTTTGGAAAAGGTGAATTCTCTTAGTCCAGTCCTGCTTAATCCAGTGTGTGTGTATGTCTGTGTATTTCTCTATGTGTGTCTTTGTGTGTATGTGTGATGGTGATGATGATGATGATGATGATGATTATGCATAGAAGCAACCTCTCTCTTTCCTCACCATAAAGTCTTCTCACTGGATAAAAAGATCCTCTTTCCACATATTTTCATTCTTAAAATCATTTTAAGCATCTAAATTTTATAGTAAAATTTGCCTCAAGATACTCATGAATAGATAGGTGGTCTGGATGTCTAGCCTCAGATTCAGCAGGACCTACTTAAATTATACTTAAATTAAACTTACTATAATATGCAGATGATACCACTCTAATGGCAGAAAGTGAAGAGGAACTAGGGAGCCTCTCATGAAGGTAAAAGAGGAGAGTGAAAAAGCTGACTTGAAACTCAACATTCAAAAAACTAAGATCATGGCATCTGGCCCCATCACTTCATGACAAATAAAAGGGTAAAACTGGAAACAGTGACAGGTTTTATTTTCTTGGACTCCAAAATCACTACAGATAGTGACTGCAGCCATGAAATTAAAAGATGCTTGTTTCTTGGAAGAAAAGCTATGACAATCCTAGACAGTGTATTCAAAACCAGAGCTATCATTTTGCCGACAAAGATCTGTCTAGTCAAAGCTATAGTTTTTCCAGTAGTCACATACAGATATGAGAGTTGGACCATAAAGAAGGCTGAGCACCAGAGAATTGATGCTTTTGAATTGTGGTGTTGGAGAAGACTTTTGAGAGTCCCTTGGACTGCAAGGAGATCAAGCCCATCAATCCTAAAGGAAATCAACCCTGAATATTCATTGAAAGGACTGATGCTGAAGCTGAAGCTCCAATCCTCTGGTTACCTGATACACATGAAGAGCCAACTCATTGTAAAAGACTCTGATGTTGAGAAGGACTGAAGGCAAAAGGAGAAGATGGCAGCAGAGGACAAACTGGTTGGATGGTATCATCAATTCAATGAACAGCAATTTGAGCAAACTCTGGGGGATAGTGGAGGAAAGAGGAACCTGTGCTGCAGCCAGTGGGATTGCAAAGAGGTGAACACAACTTAGAGACTGAACAACAAGAGCAACATTATATTCTTGATGTTTCAGATGCTGGCAGAAATCAAGTGTACCTTGCAAAGTCAGAAAGCATTTTGTTTGTATTCAGAATCTTAATGATGTCTTTAAAAAAAAAGTTTTTTTAGAAAACTATTATGAAAAAGTGGGTGTGAAAGTTCCACTCTGCTCACTTTTACCCAAAAGTCTACCTCTTTCAGGCATTAGCTGTGTAAACCATGCTGACAAAACCCCTTTTAGAACAGTTTTATTTCACTAGCACTTTACTTCAGAATTTCACAAAATGACTCATCTAAATGAGGCTGGGTCCTCTGGTCCAAAGGGAACAGCTAAGCGAGTGACTAATATTTTGCACTCAGGAAAGAACAGGAAATTTATTTTATGTTTATTATTAGCAGGAGACATTGAAGATTTGTGACAAAGTACTAGGAAATAGTGGAGTCCCAGAAAATGTCACTCACCGTTTTCCTAAGCATTGCTATTGAATTTTGAAGTAACTTATCTTATAAGTAAGGGTTAAGGGATATGATTTCAATGCACAAAAAATTAACTGATAATAGTCATGTCAATTTTGACTTAAAAAACATAGAAGTCAAATTACTGGATGAAACAGAGGAGACCTCTGTTTCATTTTGACACAATTTTGGGTCAAATGGAATACAATTAATAAGATTTTCTCTCATTTTACCCTTAATTCTGCCATCTGAAACAAAACTGGCACTGAAACTTTTCAATTTGACCCAAGACCGATGCTGAAGCTGAAACTCTAAAAAACATAGAAGTCAAATTACTGGATGAAACAGAGGAGACCTCTGTTTCATTTTGACACAATTTTGGGTCAAATGGAATACAATTAATAAGATTTTCTCTCATTTTACCCTTAATTCTGCCATCTGAAACAAAACTGGCACTGAAACTTTTCAATTTGACCCAAGACCGATGCTGAAGCTGAAACTCCAATACTTGGCCACCTGATGAGAAGAACTGACTCATTGGAAAAGACCCTGATGCTGGGAAAGATTGAAGATTGGAGGAGAAAGGGACGACAGAGGATGAGATGTTTGGATGGCATCACCAACTCCATGGACATGAGTTTGAATAGACTCCAGGAGTTGGTGATAGACAGGGAGGCCTGGCACGCTGCAGTCCGTGGGGTCACAAAGAGTCTGACACGACTGAGTGACTGAACTGAACTGATGAATTTTTTATGAATTTCATGGAAAACAATATTTTTTAAAGAAAGATTACATACATGAACAAGGGTTGTGACTCATGGAACTAACAGTGTTCTACCTTTTCTTGCCTTTTACAAAACTTTCATGCTTAATACCATTTCAATCACAGAATCTTCTTCTAAATAAAACAAAATTTAATTTTCTATACATAGCATTTCCATAACTCCACTTTATCTAGACAAAGTATATAATAAAATATAGAAAGCTCCTTCTTTATTGATTTTGGTGAGAAGATCCTCTTAACTTGTCAATTTCTACTGCTAATTGGGTTGTGTTCATCTTTTCATCAAAGGACAGTTCATTTCTTTTTTCTACCTGTTCAGCATTTCCCAGCAAAATACGTGACTGCGCAGTAATGATGACTGCTATCTATTGACTAAATGTGACATTTCCAGCATGTGAAACAGCCAATCCTTGATTATCTCAGTTATTGGATAAAGAGAAAGCATGAATAAATCGAATCTGCTAACCATTCCAAATTGCAATTTTTAACATCCTTTCCTGCCACACTGATGACAATGTGTGAAGACCTTATATTTTTAAACTTTCCTCTCTCTTTTTCTTTGAAGGCTTTGAAGACTATAGACAAAGAGTGAAAAATGGCAAAATTATGTAATACTTAAAATTAGACAAATAACCACAGACATTGTCATATTTGCTTATCTCATTAACATAATTCTATTAAGTAATAACTNACTGATGACAATGTGTGAAGACCTTATATTTTTAAACTTTCCTCTCTCTTTTTCTTTGAAGGCTTTGAAGACTATAGACAAAGAGTGAAAAATGGCAAAATTATGTAATACTTAAAATTAGACAAATAACCACAGACATTGTCATATTTGCTTATCTCATTAACATAATTCTATTAAGTAATAACTAAAGCTTACTTCAGATGAATGCTTATGAGCTAAATAATCTTCTTCAATCACAGCAAGAATTCTCTCCAATACTGTTGTAAGTAGAAAGCATATTTTTCTTTCACTTCGTGGACAAATGCCGTGAGGGAAGCTCTTTCTAGCATCTGCAGATTGGTTTATGCACTAGTCACTAAGGCCAGGGTCAAGAATAGTCCTTTCTGCCCATTTGCAATTTAAATCGAAAGTAAAGTGAAACTGATATTTTTAGTTCTCTATTTTCTGATTCCAGATATGCTGAATTCTTTAAGATTTCCATTGCTGTGTCCACTTACACATGAACAACCCAGACAAGAATAGTCCCTCAGCAAAATTTTAAATAAGTAAATATCTCCTGTATATTCTTCTTTCTCTCTTCCTTCTCCTCTCAAGCATCAGCCTTACTATCTTTTATCTTTCTAAAATAGCAACCCACAAAGGATTCTTTTATAAACTAAACCCCAATGTCTTCAAAGCTGACCTTTCCTTCATCCCATTCTCCTGGAATTCTACTAACCAGGTAAGACAATTGGATGAGCTATTATTTTCTAGGATAAGAATGGTTTAACAAATTACCTCATGGATGACATATTTGCATTCCAACAAAAATTCTCATTACCTTAAATCAACATTTTCCACATTGTATTTTTGAAGATAAAGAAAGGCATCCTGAAGTGTAAATATTCTTGAGACAGACAATGGAGGTATTTGGGGGTCAGGAGAGTCCTGACATAGTTGATGAAAATGCTGAACCTGTTCTTTTCTTTTTTCTTAACTAAGGTGCAAAAGGTCATTCAGTAAACTAACTACATTATTGAATATAATTCGAGACATTTGCCCTTTTCACTCTCATAGAGTTTTCCTCTTCACTTTAATCTTTTATTTTCTTTCTACATAAAGCCTCTACTACCATCTATTGTTTCTGAATTCTTTCTTAATTTAATTGCTTAAGTGCTCAGAAGAAAGCAAAAAATGTTGGGAACCAAAATCACTCTGATTTTTGAGAGGTGGAGGAGCAGAGGAAAACCAATGGTTTCAATTGATTTAGAAGATGTAGCAATTTCCACAAAAAGATTGTGTGTTTCAATATAAGTAGTTAGGACAGAGGGAAACAAAGCCAGTTAATTGAGGAAAGTGATAAGGAAGGAGAGTATTTCAAGATTTCTAAAGGCTAATTTCTCTAGTTCTCTCATTTAGCAGCATAGCTCTTAAGGGTAAATATAACCTTTGGGAAGAAATGTGCAACCCCAAAGACTGACATAATTAGACAAAGTTTCTGTGGATGTGTGAATTCATGATGATAATAATCCTCAGCTTGCACACTGTCCATTTGCCAGAGATTCAAGATTTGCTGACACCACAGAGAGCTGTTCTAATAAATCTCAATAGTCCAAGGAAGATTTGGTCTAGTGGTCACAGGTGGTTGCCTTGCATAGCCTCTGAAAAAAAACAGGACCCTCAGTTCTATTGCACAAGTTCACATGCACCCACAAGTCACAGTATTTTGCAAATTAAAGGTGAAACTAAAAGATTCTACAATGCACAGGATATCCCCATCAATTTCAGGAATGTATATAGAGAAACACATGTAAAGAATGTTTCTAACATACTGTTCTCCTCTCTTGCAGCATTCTTGTTGGAGATGTAATGCTGATATCAGGCAGATTATTTTTACATTATACTTTAAAATCACATCTGGTAACTTAATCTCTGGGAATAGGTAAACCCATCTCTGCTAAGTGAATTTCCAAGTGGCAACTTTAAAAGAATATGAAAAACATCACGAATCAAGGAAATTCTCTTGTTTTCACACCACAAAAGTGTTTTCCCCCTGATGTTATCCTCTCTCATCATTGCTCCAAAACACCAGATACACAGAGGTGTAAATGAAGGCCTTTTGGTGGGGATGAGGAATTGGAGGAGCTCTGTGGTACAGGTCAAGAAAACTATTTTCTACATCATCACATGCCAGTGGGTGAAAATGTTGCCAACACTTCTTTGGGGGCCGTGGGGGAACTTGATCAGATACCTGATCAATGTCCAAGGCACACCCACGCTACGCCATGGCAGCTCACTAAATCCGCTGCCTCTTGGACACTGTGCTTGGCACACACAGCCATCCTCACAGGAGGAAACCCAGCTGTTTTTACAGATGATAGCAACCCCAGGGAAGCCTGCTTTAGAAGAGAAGCCTAGAGAAGAGTCAATGACTCTCCACTGAGGACACGAAGATCTCCCAAAGCGCTTCCTTTTACTTAATGATAATGAAATCTGGCTCCATACAGTTTCCTCCTTGCAGACAAACTATGGTGTAAGCTGTTTTGGAAGTCCATACAAAAAGAAGAGGTGGAGGGGGATAAAAATGCTAGGGAATATGATTTCTTTTCTTGTGGATTATTCTCTAAGCAATGACAGCTTACACCAACAGTTGCAAATATAAGCAGGTGACACTTCAGATTCAGGGTTAAACAGGGGCAGCAAAATCTGTCAGAGAATTTGTCAGAAAATATAAGAGAGCCTGAAATAAATTATTTACTACTCTGGAATCCTGTATAAAGTCAGCCACAACAGAATAATAGAGTTTGGTTATGAAGACAGAAAGAGTGAAAAATTAGGAAACATTTATTTTTTTTCCCTACCAGTTGGTTAATACAAAGCATAAATGGTATGCTTCCCTTTTCTAGGGTAGAAATGTACATAAGATAAACTCATAAATCTACATGCTATTGAGAATTTCTAGTCCTGGCTGAGGCTTTCGCAATTTATCTGCCTGCTTTTCCTTCCTTCTTGGGACAGGAGTGGGTGGCAAAGGCTGGTCACAGTGATAAGGGAAAGAAAATAGTTGTGCTCACTATGCCTGGGCTTCCCTGGTGGCTCAGTGGTAAAGAATCCGCCTGTTAATCCAGGAGACCCAGATTCAACCCCTGGGTCAGGAAGATCTCTTGAAGAAAGAAATGGCAACCCACTGTAGCATTCTTGCCTGGAGAATCCCATGGATAGAGGAGCCTGGCGGGCTATTGCCCATGGAGGCACAAAGAGTCAGACACAACGGAATGACTAAGCAACAACAACTCTGCCTGGATTCTGGAGCGTGTGCACAGCTATAGTGCCTAAGAGCTGCCCATACTAAGCAGGCAGGGATAGGAAATGGCATGATCTTTTAAGCCATCACTCTGAAGGAGTGAACCTCAGTCTCTTAGTCAGTAGTAAATATGGCATTAAAAGCGCGAGAGAGAGACTCCAAGAAGAAGAAATAGATTGCTTGATAGAAAAGGGAGGTTATGAATTTAGTTTTCCCACCTGACAGTGAGAAAGTGATGGCCCAGGTAGGCTACCTGGGATGGAAACTCACTTCCAGGCCTGGTGGTTGTCACCCAAACACAGAAGTTCCAGTGCCCTACCGTCAGTTTTGAGTTTCTATGTAAGGGTCTCCCTCCTGGGCTCTGACCATCCACCCCACTGGGAATTTTGAAGACTGGAAGCCTCCCTGCCTCCTAGGCAGGGTCAACTCTTTCTCCAGGCCTGGATGTTGCTCTCCTATATCAATCAGTGCATTGAGTGTGGTCTGAAGTACATGTAGAGTGTCTTTCAGAATAACTACCTCATGGACCTGGCTTCCCGTAAGTAAGCTTTATGTGATTGATGGGATACACTATCACCCATTCTGGATTTAGAAAAAAAGAACCTCTGATCCACCCCACTTCAGTCATGTACTCCAATTTTCCTCTCCAGGTACTTATGCAAAAGGCGTCTTCAGTTCAGTTCAGTTGTCGCTCAGTCGTGTCCGACTCTTTGCAACCCCATGAATCACAGCACGCCAGGCCTCCCTGTCCATCACCATCTCCCGGAGTTCACTCAGACTCATGTCCATCGAGTCCGTGATGCCATCCAGCCATCTCATCCT
>SJYX01022302.1:11550-21584 GCA_006410675.1 Oreotragus oreotragus | reverse complement strand
CCAGGCTCCTCCGTCCATGGGATTTTCTAGGCAATAGTACTGGAGTGGGTCCCATTGCCTTCTCCAATCCAAAGTCATCTAGGCTATATTTATCTCCTATGAGTTTGATAGTATTGTGTTTTACATTTAGTTCCATGATCCCTTTTGAGTTACATTTTGTGGAGAGTGTAGGGTTGTTCCAGCACCATTTGTTGACGAGACTATCTTTGTTCCACTGCCATTATTTACCCTATTGTTTTTTAATCTAATATTTGTTCTTTGAAATACAGAAGTAGGTGGAGCAATGTAACTGGCTCTTATGTCTTATGTTAGACTTTGAGATGCCTCTGGACAGAGAATTTCATTGGGCCAAAAGAATTACTGTGATAATTGGATTCTTTTTCTAGTTTTCATATAATTTTGAGGGATTATAATCTTTTCATAAAACCTTATAAATTCATTTATATAATTCATAAAAATCTTTCTAGGTATTATGTAACTTACTCTAAATGAAAAGTGCAATAATAGACTGTTACTTTAAATTTTGTCTTTGAGATCCCATTAGTTCCTCTTCTTCTTACCTGTAGAGTGTGAGGTCCCTGACAGAGTCCTCTGCTCTGCTTGAAATCTGTCCTCCCCCTGAACTGGCCTGGCTCCTCAAGGACTTCCTCCCTCCACATAAGCTGAATATTTTACTTTTATTGCTAAGCTCTTATTTCTAGGGTGATGATACATTTACCTGGTAAATTCTGTTTCTGTGTAAGAAAGCTAAAGTGATTCCCGGGACTGGGTCACTCCTGTAATATAGGCTGCAGGGAGGCCTTTTTGAGAGGATATTCTCACCCTTGTTGACTTAGTCAAAACTATGACCCTGAAAGTAGAAGTTACAAGTCAAGGATGAGGGGAAAATGGGCCCTTGGCAGATCTGGGAGATAATTTTTTTTTAATAGTATTTTATGAAAAAATATGAGACAGCTACTTCTCCACCACTGTATAGGGCCAGCTATGATTTTGTTCTTAGTTTTGCTTTTCCTGTGTTCTGGGAAATGTGTAGGTCTTCTAGGGATGAGGACATTAACAGAGCATTCAAGCTGATAGGGAAAGGACCAGAGATTGACATATAGAACTCAGGTGTATTTTTCTGGGTCTTTCCAGTGGTTCTTGACATCTTAGAAAAGATAACCATGAATAGAAAAGTTAGGATGGAAACAGTAATTTGAAGAATATGAGACAATCTCATCTGATTTGGGGACTTCCCTAGTGGCTCAGATGGTAAAGTGTCTGCCTGTAATGTGGGAGACCCGGGTTCGATCCCTGGGTCAGGAAGATCTGCTGGAGAAGGAAATGGCAATCCACTCCAGCAGTCTTGCCTGGAAAATCCCATGGACGGAGGAGCCTGATNGAGACAATCTCATCTGATTTGGGGACTTCCCTAGTGGCTCAGATGGTAAAGTGTCTGCCTGTAATGTGGGAGACCCGGGTTCGATCCCTGGGTCAGGAAGATCTGCTGGAGAAGGAAATGGCAATCCACTCCAGCAGTCTTGCCTGGAAAATCCCATGGACGGAGGAGCCTGATAAGCTACAGTCCATGGGATCACAAAGAGTTGGACATGACTGAGTGACTTCACTTTCACTTTCATCTGATTTTAAAAGCACCATATGCTCAAAACAAAAATGTACCGTTTGTTGCATTGTCCCAGGAGAGAAAGTGGACAAAAAGCTGACATTGGTTGTTCAAAAACTCAGGTTGATGGTCAGTGAATCTTGCAATCGACTGCAGTTGGGATGTTTCATGATGGGCCAGCTGTGAGTTTTCAGATTAAGGTTGTGAAATTGTGTTGACATCAAGGAGCTGACCTTGAGATTTGTGCTGGATGCTGAGAAAGCTTGAGCTCCATGGCTTATCAGAGGGAGGCTGAGGATTGTATCATCACAGCTACTTCCAGGATGAACTCAGGTCAAGTGGCCCAGCTAAAAATGTTAGACAGCAGCAGATTTGGGGTCAGAGTGAGTTAAATCATTGGTCCCCAGCCTTTTTGGCAGCGGGGACTGGTTTCACGAAAGAAGTTTTTCCATGGATGGGGCTTGGGCAAAGGAAATGGTTTAGGCTATAACATGAACAGTGGGGAGTGGCAGATGAAGCTTAACTCGCTCTCCCACTGCTCACCTTGTGTGTGGCCAGATTCCTAACTGGCCAAGGGCTGGTGCCAGTCCATGGCCCTGGGGCTGCGGACCCCTGACTTAGACAATTATGCCACCTGCTCCTTACTTTGAAGTGGAGAGGAGCCTTGAAAATCTGGAACATTTGGTGCTGACACGTGTAAAGAATGGTGTGCTTTGGCTGTCTTTTGCCAATTTGAATATGTTCTATGTAGGACATGTTAGTATAGCAAGCAGTTTTTGAGAAGCAATCTTATTCTATATCTTTTTTCCTCAGATTATGATTTACCTTATTGACAAGGTACTTCCCGAAAGCTATTTTGTCGACAATCTCCGGGCACTGTCCGTGGATATGGCCGTCTTCCGAGACCTCTTGAGACTGAATCTCCCTGAATTATCTCAACACCTGGATACTCTTCAGAAAACTGCAAACAAGGAGAGTGGAGGTAGTGATAATTCGATGCTATTTTACCTTTGAAAATAGTTTACTTTTCTGATACCACTATACCTATGAGCCTAAACCTTGAATGGTGAAACATGTTTTCAGATATTTCACTTGGTAGGAGCTTGGTGCAGTGAAATAGATTTCTAGAGAACAAAAACAGAACTAAAAACAAAACCCAAACGGAGGGCCAGATGTTGAATCTCTAACTGGTTATGGTTAAGAAGTCAGTCAGGAGCCCAGTACTTCACCAGTACCAGCTCACCAACTATATATTGTACTCTAGGTAAAGAATTGGAGAAGGAGATGGCACCCCACTCCAGTACTCTTGCCTGGAAAATCCCATGGATGGAGGAGCCTGGTGNTTGAATCTCTAACTGGTTATGGTTAAGAAGTCAGTCAGGAGCCCAGTACTTCACCAGTACCAGCTCACCAACTATATATTGTACTCTAGGTAAAGAATTGGAGAAGGAGATGGCACCCCACTCCAGTACTCTTGCCTGGAAAATCCCATGGATGGAGGAGCCTGGTGGGCTGCAGTCCATGGGGTCGCGAAGAGTCGGACACGACTTCACTTTCACTTTCATGCATTGGAGAAGGAAATGGCAACCCACTCCAGTGTTCTTGCCTGGAGAATCCCAGGGACGGTGGAGCCTGGTGGGCTGCCGTCTATGGGGTCACACAGAGTCAGACACGACCGAAGCGACTTAGCAGCAGCAGCAGGTAAAGAATGGTATCTGTGCCTTGCTGTCAGTTAAACTGTTCTAAGTTGGCATCAAAGCTATAGGAGTTCTTTAAAATTGAACTACAGGTACAGCTTGGGCGAGCCTGTAGTTTCGCTTCAACCACTGAGGTGATGGAGAGTAGAATACATATTTTCATAAAGTTGTAGGCAATAAAAGCAGTCCTTTGGGCTGAGATGTTTAATGCTGCTTTTATTCATTCATGTGAAGTGAAGGATATTTAGACTTCCTTGAGATGAATGGACCAGTTCTTACTGGAGAAGGGCTCTCTTGGCCTCCAGGTAGAATCTGAGCCCTGAAGGAAGGGACTGGGTTGATTAAGGTGGCAATGGAGGTGGCTCTGCAAGTAGCTGAGTCTCTGCCATCTAGTTGGCATCACCAGCTTCCCAAGTACCCAAGCTCATAGCTGTTGTCATACCCACTGCTTGCACTTCTCCAGACACCAAAAATACAGTGTTTGCTATGTTTTCTTTAAATGGCTGTCAGTTCCTGACTCATGAATTTAAATCTGGGAAAATCTGAAAGGGTTTTGAGAACCTCATCTGTGATTAAAATACACTGGAAATTATAGTGACACACAGGTGTCTCTAAGCATTTTCTTCCAAGTAGTTGGAGTAATTTTATTTAATTTGGCTGTGCAGTATACTTGTGCACCAGTGAGGATTTCATAAAGCTTCCAGCAAGACCAGATTGGCCTTTTCCAGAATCAGACACACTTCACTGGGCTCCACATTTGCCCAAATGCCTTGGTGACCTTAGATTCTAGCCTGTGAACAAAGATACTTCTTTGTTTGTAGGTAAGAAGGAAGAAAATGGATACAGGAGGACAGATCTTGTTTTGCTTGTACTTGGGTAAATGTACCTTCTGACTGTAATTTGGAGAAAGGATTAGTCTAGTATCTAAATTTTTATATTTCATTAAAATATATGCTTATGCAATCATAATGGGGAGTGGGAGAGGACTCTATTGTTTTAGTAAATTCGGAAACTTCAAAGTGAGCTGGATCCCAGATCTTTAAAACTGGGATCTAACTAAACTGGGATCTAACTAACTGGATTTTAACTAAAATATTTAGTTAAAGATATTTTAAAATGTCACTTTGCTTAATCTCCAAGTATTTGGGGATTTTCCAGCTTTCTTTCTGTTACTGATTTCTGGTTTAATTCCATTGTGGTCTGAGGACTATGGATAAATTACAAGTAAACAAGTAATTGCTTATGAGCAATTTTATTTTTATCAGCAGCATTTGAATAAAAGTAGGCTTTAGGAGGTTTTGGAAATCAGCTTTTACTTTTGAGAGGTTAAAATCCTTTCTTTTTACCCTGATTTTGATAGGGAGAGCATCCTCCTTGATATTCAGTGCCCCGCAGTAGGTACACTCAAATTAAATTTTAGGTTAAGATTTCTGAAATGTCACAAAGAATTTATGAAGTTCATAGTATTGCGATTTTTATTAAACACACCTATGTTCTCCCCCTACCCCCACCCAAATAAGGAAAGAATAAGAATTTAGAGAGATTTAAAAAAAGGCAGCCAGGAAATATATCACAACATATTGGATTGGGCAAAAAAAAGTTCTTTTGCTTTTTCCTGTAAAATGTTATGGGAAAGCCCAAATGAACTTTTTGGCCAAGGTAATATTTGAGTGGACATGAGAGATTGAAAAAGGATATTTTCATATCTTACACACCATCAATTCTGCAGAAATATAGAGTGTTTGTTTTATTTCAGGTGGATATGAGCCCCCACTGACAAATGTCTTCACGATGCAGTGGTTTCTGACTCTCTTTGCTACGTGTCTCCCTAACCATACAGTTTTAAAGATTTGGGATTCAGTTTTCTTTGAAGGTTCGGAAATCATCCTACGGGTGTCGCTGGCTATCTGGGCAAAGCTGGGAGAGTAAGTAATTTCCCCTTCCTGTTCTGTACTGTGGCGTGAGAGCCTTACCTCACTTTTGTTCTCCAATGTGTAAAGCCATCAATATTTAAATGTGAGGAAAAGAGAAAGTTGTGAATGCTGTGCAATTGCTTTTGCGTTCTGAACTCTCTGTCGGCTCATCAGTGAAAGTTGGGTGCAAGTGGAAGTCGTTTTAGAGAAGGGGGCAGGCTGTTTCAGGCCTGGAGTTCTCCTCCTCAGTGCTGGCGTCCTGGCAGGCCCACTCTGTTGGCATCTTTCCTAACCCTGGCTGGGGAGAGGGAGAGGGACTTAGGTGGAAGAGGAACTGAAAGATCTGGAGACAGCTGTGTGGGTTTGTTGGTTAAGACTGCAATTTGGCTTATGTTTGAGTCTTTATAATTATTTTGTTGTTCAGTCGCTCAGTCGTGTCTGACTCTGTGACCCCATGGACTGCAGCACGCCAGGCTTCCCTGTCCTTCACTATCTCCTGGAGTTTGCTCAAACTCATGTATGTCCGTTGAGTCAGTGATGCTATCCAACCATCTCATCCTCTGCTGCCTGCTTCTTCTCCTGCCCTCAATTTTTCCCAGCATCAGGGTCTTTTCCAATGTGTTGGCTATTCGCATCCAAAAGTATTAGAGCTTCAACTTCAGCATCAGTCCTTCTAGTAAATATTCAGGGTTGGTATTTTGTGGAATGTGATAAAATTAAACGAGATAATATGTATAAAGGTATCTAGCATGGTGCCTGGTACCTAGTCAATAGTAGAGCACATGGAACTTCTTCTCTTTCATCAATAGATAATTCCATTTGAAATCTATTACCACCAAACAGATTTCACTTACATTCTTGTCTAGTATCAGGGCTGAAAACACTAGGGTCTTTTCACCCATCTCTAATGTATTATGACTATTACATTAAATATCTGCCTTTTGGGTAATGGGAGAGACATCAGGATGAAATTGTTACAGTTAACTGAAGATGCAGAAAAGTTTTTAATGTTTCTTTCCTAGAGCTGTTTTTAAATGACTTGAGTGGGTACCCATAGACAACACGTCAGAGAACTTATAAATCACTTCTAGTGTTTTGTTTCAGAAACCTAAGTAGCCTTTTTATTGATGGGAAGTTGTTTTCTGAGAGACTTGCAGCATTTTTGAATTTTGTAAGAAAAATCCACCAACTAACAATTTAGGGATTAAAAAAAAAATCATTGTTGTTTGAAAGTGTTTTTAAATATCACGTAGCAATCTCCTCTGCCTTTGTTTCACTGCAGATAGCTTTTCAGTGAGGCAAATAAATTCACCTGTGGGGGATTTGTTGTGACATTTACATACCTGTTTGCTTTCTTCCGATGTCAGCCCTTTTCTGCAGTCGTGTATTTCCAACCTACTACCTTATAAACTGTTTGAAAATTGGTAGTTTCTCTATTACCAGTATCACACTCTAGCTGTTGTGATAGTTGCTGAGTAATTAGCTTATAAGATTAAAATACTACAGCACTTGACTGTATGCTGGGTTGATTCTAGACCCCTTTTTGTTAGTTCTGAAAAGTTATGACCAACCTAGATAGCATATTGAAAAGCAGAGACATTACTTTGCCAGCAAAGGTCTGTCTAGTCAAGGCTATGGTTTTTCCAGTGGTCATGTATAGATGTGAGAGTTGGGCTGTGAAGAAAGCTGAGTGCCGAAGAATTGATGCTTTTGAACTGTGGTGTTGGAGAAGACTCTTGAGAGTCCCTTGGACTGCAGGGAGATCCAACCCGTCCATTCTAAAGGAGATCAGTCCTGGGTGTTCTTTGGAAGGAATGATGCTAAAGCTGAAACTCCAGTACTTTGGCCACCTCATGCGAAGAGTTGACTCATTGGAAAAGGCACTGATGCTGGGAGGGATTGGGGGCAGGAGGAAAAGGGGATGACAGAGGATGAGATGGCTGGATGGCATCACCGAGTTGATGGATGTGAGTTTGAGTGAACTCCGGGAGATGGTGATGGACAGGGAGGCCTGGCATGCTGCGATTCATGGGGTTGCAAAGAGTCAGACACGACTGAGCGACTGAACTGAACTGAACTGAATTATGGGGCAGGAAGAAAAGAGGTGGTTCTTATTTTATTCCTATCTACTCTACCCATTATCTATCAGAATTTATTAATATGATCATCCCAGGGATGTCTCACTATTGAAATTATAATAGCTACACTTAATATCCGATAGTCACAGAGTGCTTGCAATGGACAGGCATGATTCTAAGCACTGTAGATGTAAAATTAACTCATTTAATTTCACTGTCATCCTAGGAGGTAGGTTCTATTATCATCCCCATTTTACAGATGCTGTCACTGAGGCACAAAGAACTTAAGGAAATTGCCCCATGTCACCTAGTTTGTAAGTGGAAAGACCTGATTTTGAATGTGGGTACCTTGGCTCTATTATCTGTGCTTCTAATAATGTGAATATACTGATTATAAATGGCTCCTGTTTATGAAGTTCAGGAATCTGTGAGTTAGACTGGTAGAATTTTAAATGTTTCAGCGTTTTTGCTCATTATAATTTCACATGTTTTGAGCATTAAGTGAAAGGAAAGTCCACCAACACACAACATAAAGGGCCTGTAGTCATTATGTTAAGAGGATTAAACACATTATCTTATTCAAGTCTCCCCACAACCCCATGAAGTAGGTAGGATTATTCTCCCTGTCTTTTCAGGTAAGAAAATTGCCGCAGGAAGGCTAACCAATTAGTTCAGGGTCCCACAGCTAGTGAGTAGCGCTGGGATTTAGCCCTGGATCTTTCTGACTCCTGGGCCTGTCGTCTTCCCCACAACCTGCCCATCGGAAAAGTCCTGAACGTCATGCAGATGATCTCTGGGTCATGTGTACCTGAGTAACATCAGGGCTTCCTGTGTGCGTATCCAGGGGCCCCTCCCATCGCCTTGACTCTGCAGCGTGGTTTCCTCCTTTGCGTGTACAAGGGCGCTTGTGGAATGTGTCAGCCGTCGACCGTCGGCACAGTCTCGGTGGCGTCTTCCTCGTGTGTCCTTTCTTCTCTGACCTGACTTCCTTGGCTCCCTCCCTCGTTGCCTCATGCCTGGCACCGTCATCCATGGCCTCCCATCACACCCTACACTTGCCTTGCCTCCTCTGGGGCAACCTTGCCAACGGCATGTCTGTCCCCACAATCTCTATTAAAGGCCTTTCAGTGACTCTTGTCCTGAGAGGGTTCAGCAGGCAGATGAGGCCTTTGCCATTTGCTCTCTGCACCTCTCTACCTTCAGCTTCCCTGGTGGCTCAGTGGTAAAGAACAGGACAAGGGTTCGATCCCTGGGTCGAGAAGATCTCCTGAAGGAGGCAATGGCAACCCGCTACAGTATTCTTGCCTGGGAAATCCCGTGGACCGAGGAGCCTGGCATACTGCAGTCCATGGGGTCACAAAAGAGTTGGACACGACCAGGCAACTAAGCAACGCCAACACCATCACCAGCCTCAGCTCTCTCTGGCCACCCCTGGCCATACAGCCACCCCCACTGTGATCTGTGGGCCTACCTGCATTTCCCGGGTAGGGCCTTCTGTCTCCTGTATCCACGTGTTTGGGATGCTTTTTCCTCCTTGTCAATCTGGAGAGTATTTCTCAAAACTCACCTTAAACATCACTTCTCTTCCTCACTCTCCACCTGGCCCCCAGGATAAACTTGACCACTTTTCAATTCATGCCACATGCTGCTCTGAATTTTTGCATCAGACTTCAACAGTTTATTTCATGTATTTCCTTACATGATTGTGGCAGTGTGATTTGAACAGAACTCTAGAGCCTGAAGTTTTCCCAGGATCACATTTTTTTTGACTGGCTCTATGGAGATCCCCCAACCTTAGCATAAGTCAAAGAGTATGTCTTATGATTGGTAAGGCAAATGGTTTTTCTGCTATGCAAAGAATGACATAATAGAGAAAACAAATACCCAGGTCTCTGCTTTGGGTAATTCCTTTTTCTTCCCTCTCTAGAAGAAGAATTAAAGTTTCACCTGTCTCACAGGATGGCAGGTGACAGTCTTTATTTACCTGTTGAACCAAATGCAAGAAATAAGGTGTAACTGCTATGTTTAAAACGGATAACCAGCGAGGACCTACTATACAGCACATGGAACTCTGCTCAATGTTGTGTGGCAGCCTGGCTGGGAGGAGAGTTTGCAGGGGAATGGATACCTACCTACCTACCTACATACATACATACATACATACATACATGGCTGGGTCCCTTCAGTGTTCACCTGAAACTATCACAGCATTGTTAATCAGCTGTACCCTAATACAAAATAAGAAGTTAAAAAATATAACAGGGTGTAATCGCCAGCTAGCAGCAGTGTCCTGAGAAGGGCTGGAAAGACCTTGTGAAAATATCCTGAGAACTGATGAAATGTGCAGAGAAAGTTCTTGTGTGTTTCATCTTTCATTTCTACTGTGGTTTCATTTCAGTCTGTCAATGGTACTGCTGTTTGAAAATTGAGAGCAACAGATTCCCTCCAGGGGATAATTGTTCTTGGGTACCCAGTTTCTTGGTTATTAATTCTGATCAGTGATAGGTGTTCAGATGTGTAGAAGGTGTCATGTGGAAGCCATAAAAATGCCACTGGTGGAGCTGCAAGTCAGGAGAGCGGTATAGCAGAGAGAGGAACTCACCCTGGAATAAGTACCGCTATGCTGACCTTCCAGTTTTTGAACTCTTTTCTCTGCCTACCACAGACTGTACTGTGAGTGTAACCATAGGCTTTTGACTTCCTTGATTGCTAACTTGGTTGATTTGATGGCAACGGAAAACAT
>SJYX01022299.1:0-14948 GCA_006410675.1 Oreotragus oreotragus | reverse complement strand
GGCTCTATCCACCAATTTCCATGTATCATCAGCTGAGTGTTGCTCCTAGGGGAACATTTCAGCCTGTCCAGTGTTCCTGCAAGCTTTAGCGGCCAAAGAAACCTCTCAGACAGTTGTGGGGAACTTGCTGTAGGAAGCCATCAGCAAGTTCAAGAGCTGAGTGTCAGGGATGTGAAAATACCAACAGCATCTGCCCTATGGTTATCTGACAGCCATGTGTGTCCTATCCCTGTGGCCCAGCCTCTCCCCTCCAAACTGAACAGCACAACTTCTCTCTGCATGTCCTTCTTAGAAAACATGCTCCCTGTCTCCTCAGTTTCTGAGTTGCCTTCTCCAACATATCCCATTTGGCCAGTGTCCTTTTCATACAGTGTTGATTGCAATTGTCTGTCATTTATTCACACAAGCCTCTTAGCCTTCCTGTATCAGGAACTCCTTTGAGATTTTAGTACATTTATGGAGTCTCTTCCCTGGAAGCAAACAAAACAAAACAAAACAAAACCATGCACCATACTCACAAACTTTTGTCTTGCCTTTCCAAGGAGTTCATGTCCAGGCAGGGGCCTGTGGATCCAAAATTGAAAGCCCCAGTTCTGATGCTTGCCTGTTGGATTCCTGTTTTTCTCCACCACATAGATTCAAATCTTCCTTTCTGAGTTCTTTCATTCTCTCTCCAGAAGAAAGGAAATCCTAAAGCTGTAGGTGGAGGCAGGCGCTCCCAGAGAAAGCTGCTGGCTAGAGAGCCCCAAGCACTTGAAGCTAACCCCTCCTCAGCCCCCAGTGAGTCTCTCATTCCTAGTAAACAGCCAGTACAGTGAGGTTGAGCATCACAGGTGACCAGGATACTAAGGCAAGAGCCCCCTGCCCCAGGGCACAGAATGTGAAGGCCAGAAAGAGCCAAGGACTTCAGCATATCCTATACATGCCGACAATTAAGAGTTTATATGTCATCTCATTTTGACCATCAGGACAACTCAGTGAGGGAAGCAGGATTGTGGTCTTCATTTTGCAGATGGAGAAGATGAGGCTACAATGGGAAGGTGTTTGCCCAAGAGCGTGTAGCTAACAAGCAGGGAAGCCAGGACTTGAACTCGTATCCTCTGACCCCCAGTTCTATGTCCCTTCATCTACATTACGATGCTCTTTAAGACTGCTAGCTGTCCACCCAAAGCCATTCTCCCTTTGTTCCCTAGTTGTTGTGATTGGGACATGGCCCTTCAGCTTCCTAGGAGGCTAAGGATGGCAGTGTACCCATTCCAGTGATGGAATATGAGTGAACAGGACATGTGCTATTTCTGTCTCACTTGCTTACTAAGAGTTTATGGCACTGATGGCCCTGGATTTGCATATCTTTCCCCTCCTATCCCACTGGCTCAATGGTAAAGAATCCACCTGTCAATGCAGGAGATGCAGATTCAATCCTCCTCTGAAGAAGGAAATGGNCCTAGGAGGCTAAGGATGGCAGTGTACCCATTCCAGTGATGGAATATGAGTGAACAGGACATGTGCTATTTCTGTCTCACTTGCTTACTAAGAGTTTATGGCACTGATGGCCCTGGATTTGCATATCTTTCCCCTCCTATCCCACTGGCTCAATGGTAAAGAATCCACCTGTCAATGCAGGAGATGCAGATTCAATCCTCCTCTGAAGAAGGAAATGGCAACCCACTCCACTATTCTTGCCTGGAAAATCCCATGGACAGAGGAGTCTGGCGAGGCTACAGTCCACAGGATCACGAAGAGTCACACACAGCTGAGCAACAACACCCCTCCTACTGACGATCAAAGTGACTTGGAAGCCACGTGAAGATGGCACAGGCGCTATCAGCCTGGGCTCCTGAATAACTGGGGAGCAGAGCTACCTCCTGACCTAGGGTGTCACCTCTGACTACTGTATGGGAGACAAGCTTCTCTGTCCTTTAGCCACATTATTTGGGGCTTTTTGTTAAAACAGCTGTGCCTTTTATCTTAACTAATACACACCCCTGGGGAACATCAAGCCTATATGATACAGAGTCATTTCTCCCTCTTGCTCATTTATTCATTCATCTTGAAAGAAAGCATCTGAACTATGGGAATGTTGGCACACCAAGACAGTCATCAGGGGGTCTCATTTTATCAGTGCCTCAAAGGATAAAAGAGGAGAAAGGCTTGTGGATTGCTAGCAGAGCTCCTAAGAAGCTGGATCCGATACACTGGATCAAAGGAAGGAGCAGAGAATGACCTCCGAGGTGGAGGATGGAGGTGCCCAGGCTTGACCCTCCCACCTGGCCCAAGGGAATTTGGTCTGAGCAACTCAAAGGTCTAATTGAATTAAACTGAGACAGCCGTTCCATTCTCCAGAGAGTCTAACATGACAGATGCCAAGAGAGTCTATTTTAATCATCTCCTATACACTTTGCTGATGAAGGAGAGATTTCTGCTCCAGGGTTATGGGGATGCCCAAATAATCTGCTCACCCGTAATTGAATAGATATGATGGGCAGATTGATGGTATATACTCAGAGTCTGGGTGAGGAGAACACTGCATGTCCCACGAGGCCACACAGGCATTGTACTCCAGAACACAGAGAACAGACCAGAGTCTGTGGGAGGCAGGTTTTATAGTATCAGAAGGGTGGGCTGACCCCTGGTTCCCAAGAGAGGATGTGATTGTCTTGTTGGAGTAATTCCATGATCTGGCAGAGAACAGAAACCTACTACTTGAGGGATAAGCAGGAACTGCACCCAGTCTCCCTGAGAGGGAGGGTTCTTTGGTAAGAGGACCTTACCAAACAGAGTGGAGAGAGACACTTGTAGCTGGGCATTCAAAGCCCCTAAGTTTCACCAGATAATCATGGCAGCCCATCAAATTGTGCCTTAATTTTAAGACTTACACCACAGAAGTTTCCCCAGGTATCATAACTTTAGGAGACACAAAACATTGTCAGCAACATAAGCTCAGGGAGCCTCAGCATGTATCGGATCTCAACCCAGAGAGTTCAGAACCTCAGAAAACCCAATTCGTTAGTGCTCAGTGCTGCCCAGAGTGGGCTCAGAGCTGAGCATCAACCAGAGAGGGGCAAATGACAGGGGTACCGTGCTACTTGCGTCTTCGTGACCACCTCCTCCTCCTCCTTGTAAATCGCCCTGCCTCATCCAGGTCAAAAATCCCCACCTCCAGCTGTTTAAATCCCTCACCTTCCTTCATATCTCCTGCATTTGACACAAACAGACATTAATACATCTTCCCTTTGCTCCTGTAAGAAAACAGGCTCTGTAACCAAGACAACCTGTCTTGGCCTATAGCACTGAACGTGGAAAACGGCAGGCCGTCAGAGATAAGGGTCCATCTTGGGACCCTCACTTATAGACCCCTACCTCCTGTCCTCCACCTCGTTTGCTCCTGGTGACCTAGCTCAGCCAACCAGAGAGTCATGTCTGCTTTCTGCTCTGACCTTTCTCAACTTTTAGCATCAATTCTGCCTTGAGATGCCATCTTGGCTGAACCCAGAGAAAGAGGTGAACTTTGTTCTGCTTTGATTGTGACTCAGGCGTTTGGCTAATAATGAGTCTAAAACCCTGCCCATGGAGGCACGTAAGATCATCTGTGGCAAGTCTGCCGGAGTTGGAAAACCCACCTCAGCTACCCACGTCCAGCTTCATTCTGGAGACCAGGCCCCACCCAGACCCTCAGGCCACTGTCCGCTGTGATGAGCAATGTTTAGGCACCATCACCTCACCCCCTGGACCTTGAGCATTTAGAAGTATTTCTAGAGTACAGCCAAATCCATGCTGTTCATCAGAATGTCCCTGCTGGTAGCCTTATTAAATCCATTTTCCCTCCATTAGAAATGAAAAGGTGAGTCTGAGCTGCCACTTTGGGCACCTGGGACAATAACCCCACAGTCCAAATGGGGGAGGAGATAATTCATTAGCAAGACACTAAAATTAGGACTCAGCTTCCTGGAGAAGTATGGAATGCTGTTAAAGTTGCAGGAGAGGGGAGGTCTGCTGCAAACTGAAACCGTGTTTTTGGTTTTAGTTTTTTTCTGCTTCAGGCAGAAGTCACTCTCTGTACCCTGGACTAGCCAAGGGTGGAGGCTGTGCAGGGACTGACCCTCTGAAAGGGAGAAAAGCAGGAGCGGCCTGGGAGGTTCTGCTGACCAGGACCCTATATTGGTTAGCCAGGGCTATGACAGCCTGGGAGCGTTAAACCACAGAAACGTACTTTCTCCCAGTTCTGGAGGCTGGAAGTTCAAGATCAAGGCATTAGCAGCATTGCCATCTCTGGATGCTTCTGTCTTATGTTTGTAAATACCCATCTTCTCCCTGTATCTTCACTTGCTCTTCCCTCTGTGTCCTGATCTCTTCTTTTGAGGACAACAGGGTCCACCCATATGACCTCATTTTTCCTTAATCACCTCTTAAAAGGTTCCATCTCCAAATATAGCCACACTCTGAGGTACTGGGTGCTAGAACTTCAACATATAAATGTTGACGGGAGACACAATCCAGCCACTAACAGACCACTTCCCTTTCAGTGAGGGTCCGCAAGCTCAGCGTGCCTCTAGAGTGAGGCTTTGTTTTCTCAGGAGATCAAGAAGCCCCACCTGAGACTAAAGAATCAGAAGAAGGGCTTCTATGTGAGATTCCTACACAAGAAGGGGGCAGCACCCTGAGAAGGAGCCTGAGAGAAGTGCCATTAGGAGAGGGGTAAGGAGAACTGGTCAGCAGGTTTGAACAGTGATTCAAATAACTTCGTTGTGCCTAGGGAGCATGGGCAGGCCCTGAAGAAGTTTTACAAGATAATAGGGGACATTTAGATTTAAGAAGAAGGGACCAGGACTTCCCTGGTGGTCCAGTGGTTAAGAATCTTCCTGCCAAAGCAGAGAACATGGGTTCCATCCCTGGTTTGGGAAGATTTCACATGTCATGGGGCCACTAAGTCCATATGCCACAGCTTCTGAGCCTTATACCCAGAGGCTGTGTTCCCAACAAGAGAAGAAGCCACTGCAATGAAAAGCTCACACACAGCAACTAGCAAGTACCCCGCGCTTGCCACAAGTAGAGAAAGCCCAGCACAGCAACAAAGACCCAGCACAGCCAATAAATAAATTAATAAAAAGAAGGGGTCCGATTTCTGCCTTTACCTCCCTCCAGAAGGATAACTCGGAGAAGGCAATGGCAACCCACTCCAGTACTCTTGCCTGGAAAATCCAATGGACGGAGAAGCCTGGCAGGCTGCAGTCCATGAGGTCGCTAAGAATCGGACACGACTGAGCGACTTCACTTTCACTTTTCACATTCATGCATTGGAGAAGGAAACGGCAGCCCACTCCAGTGTTCTTGCCTGGAGAATCCCAGGGATGGGGGAGCCTGGTGGGCTGCCATCTATGGGGTCGCACAGAGTCAGACACAACTGAAGCGACTTAGCAGCAGCAGCAGCAGGATAACTGGTGTGCCCCAGAGGACAGAACCAGAGCCTGTTGGTGTAAACTAAAGGAAGGCATGTTTCCACTGCAGGAAAATAAGAGCATTCCAGGCATTGAAATATTCAACCTTGGGGTAATTTGCTATGACAGGTAGTGAGTTCCCTTCACTCAGAGCCTTTCACTCAAGCTTGGATACCATCAGGGTGCTTGGAGAAGTTTGCCTGCAATTCTCAAATTTTTTGATGGATCAAGTAAGAGGGTTGAACTAAATAATTTAGCTCAAAGCCTGCCCTGTGGTCCTTTAGTCTTCTGTTAACAGTTGCCAGCCTCTGTCTTGCAGACTAGATGAACCGTAAAGAGAATAGCTAATGACACATAATTCTGGCATGGAATTCATAATAGCCATCAAAAATGTCCAAGTTACCATATATTTAGAGTAGCTACCACTGTAAATAAACAGATCTCCATAAAGGCATACATACAGCAGCAGAAGGATAGCTTATCTAAAAACTATAAAAGAACCTCTGAACTCTGTTGAGAAACTAAGGTTTTTAGAAAAATTTAGCTCTGCAATCTATTGGATCAGAAAGCCAACATCACTCTAGAAAGGTGTGGTAGGCAGAATAATGACTCCCTGCCACCCTTCTCGTCCTTGTTCAGTCACTCAGTGGTGTCCGACTTTGCGACCCCATGGACTGCAGCATGCCAGGCTTCCCTGTCCATCACCAACTCCTGGAGCTTGCTCAAACTCATGTCCATCGAATCGGTGATGCCATGCAACCATCTCTGTCATTCCCTTCTCCTCCTGCCTTCAATTTTTCCCAGCATCAGGGTCTTTTCCAATGAGTCAGTCCTTGGCATCAGGTGGCCAAAGTATTGGAGCTTCAGCTTCAGAATCAGCCCTTCCAATGAATATTCAGGGGCTGATTTCCTTTAGGATGGACTGGTTTCATCATTCATTCAGGGGTAGCAGTGGCCACATCCTAATCTCCAGCATCTGAGAATATGTTTTTTTAATTAAGGTAAAAATTCACATAACATAAAACTAACCACTTTAAAACATATTATTCCATGTCATTTAGTGCATTCATGATCTCATGTAACCACCACCTTCAGTTTCAAAACCATTTCATTATCCCAAGATGAAACCTCATATCTATTAAATAGTCACTGCTTCCTCAGGCCCCTAGCAACCACTACTGTACTTTCTGTCTCTATGAATTTACCTGTTCTGGATACCCCATAAAAACGGAATCACAAAATATCTGTGACCTTTTGTGTCTGGCTCCTTTCCCTTTAGCATCATGTTTTTGAGGTCCATCCATGTTGAAGCAGGGATTGGTACTTCATTCCTTTATATGGCTGAATAATACCCCACTGTGCTTAAATTTTGAATAAGATGCTTCTCATTTGCACTTTGCACTGGGTTCTGTAATCATGAAGCTGGTTTGAGCTGGCTCTGATAGGGTGTGGGAGCTGGTCACGCTCAGTGGGACCCTTGCCTGCCTCTCCTCCCTCCACACATCCTCCACCATGCAGCCAAATGATCTTCTGCAGGTGAGGCCTGATGGTGCCATCTCCTGTTTTAAGATCCTCCCATGACTAGCAAGCAGCAGCCTCCCCGTCATCCAGGTCTCAGCCCCTCGGCCACAGGCTCCAGCTCTCTGAAGGTGCCCAGCTCTGTGGGGCCCCTCCACATATTTATCTAGATTCCTTCTCAGTTGGGAAGGCCCTCCCTGCACGGCCCCCACCTCCTCTCTCAAATTGATCTGAACCTTGTAACTCTATGATTCTAAGGTCCTCATGCTCAAAAATGAGGCGAAAGTGGTAAAAGGGCTGTGAGATCAGGGGTGACAAAGATGCAATTTACTTCAAGGGTGACCTTCCAGGAAGACCAGCTGAGAAATTGATGAGTCCATTTAAGCTCTCACACAGACACTTCGGGGGATCATAGAGCTTACTTATGAGGGAACTTCTGTAACCAATGAGATATAAATAAGCACATTAAAGTATTCCTGCTTCAGCCCAGTTTAATGGCCAAAAAACTAATTGTCAGAGATTGGAAAGGATCTGAAATAAACACGGCTGGAGCGGGACTTGATATTATGTGAGGAACCTGCCCAAAGAAGTCAGCATGAGCACACGGATGCTAAGAGGTTGCTCCCAGACGTCCAATCAGTGGTTTTCATTCAGGTCATTACCTTTTCCATTTTTTCACATCAAACTTCTTTAAACAGTGGCCAGCACCATCTGGATTCTACTTCCAAGAGTAAGGAGGGTGAGTTGGTGGCTGGCGGTGGGGCTGGGGACGCTACAGACCCTGGGGTTTCCAGAACCCACCCGTCTGACTTGTCCTCTCAGTGGCCAATGGCCCTGTGGTCAGGGACTTGGCCATGGACAAGGAGGTCACAGGTCAGCCCTTTGTGGCTGGACCAAAACTCTAGTCTGGGTCCCCCACCTGTCAAAGCCAGCACCTGCCACCTGAGTCCTCCCCTTTTCCGCCACCTGGCCTGGGGTCACCACCTTCAAGGCCTCCCATTGTGGCAACCCTCTCCTATCTTCGGTCTCTCCCCCTGCCTCACAGATTCCTTCAGGCAATCCTTCAGATGGACTCCCCACCTGGACAAAAGCCCCGGGCCTTGGTTCTGCCTGGCTCCCAACCAATACCTCCTCTCATTCCTTCCATCTGCCACCAAACCTCCACATCTGCGGTCTGTCCTTCCTCACCCCTCCCAAGTCTTCCAGCCTCTAGCTTCACATCACACGTCCCTCCTTCACAGAAAGATGTTTCTGAAGCATAACAGAACCCAAGACCCCCCTGCCAAAGTCTTTCAGTAGCCTTTTAACCCCCAAGAGGAAGCATCAGTCTGGCCCCCTCCCCACTCTCTCAACCCTGACACACCTATAGCACGTCCTCCCCACCTACCCCAAGCCCCAGGCCTGCTCACCTCCCCCATATGTACCTCCCTCCTATTTATACACCCCTCCCCTCTCCTGCCATCCACTTCAATAAGCCTTGGTTTCTCCACCTATATGGAAATAGGTTTGGATCAGCTAATCCCTGAGGTTCTTCTCTCCTGGTTCTGAAACAGAAATGCAGCCCACAAACCACTTAGACTTTGTTCTGAGTATCTAAGTGCTTTCCATGGAAAACTCAGGAGCAGCCAGCGAGGATCCCAGTGGAAGCAGCGGGTATATTCTCTCTCATGCTTTTTTTCCTCTCTACTTTCAGTGTATTTCACCATCTCATGAACAAAAATAACCCAGTTTGATTCCCAAAGGAAAGCACAGAAAGGAAGCTGCGAGTCAAATTAGTGTCCACTCTCAGAAAATCAAAAGAAAAA
Organism: Oreotragus oreotragus; assembly: GCA_006410675.1. NCBI lineage: Eukaryota > Metazoa > Chordata > Mammalia > Artiodactyla > Bovidae > Oreotragus > Oreotragus oreotragus. The sequence continues at coordinate 6,190 of SJYX01022299.1, read as the reverse complement.
GCAAAGAGAGGGGAAACAACAACCAAAAAAAAAAAAAAGAAAGAAAAGAAAATCCACAAGAGACATCAGACCAACAGGCTGATCAGATAACCTACCTCCCCAAAGCTGGGGATTCCAATGGGGCCAGACACACTGGGAAAGCTGAGGCAGGAAGAAAGATTTGCTCTAGGTTCCCTAGGGGGTCCAGCTCACAGGTATCATAAACCCCAGGACTTTAAATCAACACTGACACATGTACACAGGTCAGACGTATAATCCTTCCCTTCTCTCGTGGTTTATCAGTTCCAAGTGTTCACCTGCCAGTGGGTGGACTGATTCTCAAAAGGTAAAGTGCATAATTCTTTATATTAGGGGAAGTAGTCAGCTAACCTTTGTCCTTTGCTTAGTCCTTAGGGCACATTGATGTAAGTCTGGCCTTCTGGGGAGGAAGAAAAAGGATGGACAAGTGTGTTTTAGGATCCCCGAGGGCTGGGACCCCAGCCATTGCCTCTGGGTAGTGGGCCAGGGGGTAGGCAATGAGAAAGGGAACTTCACTTCTGTACTTTTGTCACATTTCAATTGCTGGATTCTTTTTTTTTGAGTGGACCATTTTTAAGATTTTTTTGAGTGGACCATTTTTAAAGTCATTATTGAGTTGTTTCAATACTATTTCTGTTCTGTGTTTTATTTTGTTTTGTTTTGTTTTAGCCACAGGCATATGGGGTCTTAGCCCCCGACCAGGGGTCAAACCTGCACCCACTGTGTTGGAAGGCAAAAATCTTAACCACTGGAGCCGGAGGAAAATGCCTTAATTGTTTCTTTTTCAATCAGCATACTCTGAAGTTGGCTTGGGTGTTTTGCTTTGCTTTTTGTTGCTGCTGTTGTTGTTAACATGCACAGAGATGACAGAGCAGGTTTTATTCCACCAAGTTGTTCAAGGAAAAAAACAAAAACAAAACTCAGCCCTGGAAGGACAAATTACCTGGTCAGTCATCCCCAGTGTGTTAAATTATCATCTATGGCACCGTCTCTTCAAACTACAGCATGCAAGTCAAATCCAGTCAGCCATTTGTTTTTGTAAGGTCTGCAGGCTTAGAATGCTCTTTATATCTTTCCATGATTTTTTTAAACCAAAAGACTATTTAGTGACATGTGAAAATTATATGAAATTCAAATGTCAATGTTCATAAATAAAGTTTTATTGGAGTACAGCCATGTGCATTCATTTACACATTGCCTGTGGCTGCTTTTATACTATATAACTATATAGCCTGCAAAGAGAAATATTCACTGGGGAGTTCCCAGGCAATTCAGTGGTTAGCACTCAGTGCCTTCATTGCTGTGGACCTGGGTTCAAGCCCTGGTTGGGGAAGTAAGATCCCGCAAGCCTCAGTATATGGACAAAAAAAAAGTTCACTGTCTGGCCCTTTCTAGATTTTGTTAGTCCCACATCCTGTCAGTCCAATCCTTAAAGAGTTAAGAATATATTAAAAACTGAAATTTTAATCAAACATCTGTGGAACCTTGAATATATTCTTGAGGAACACTATTTGAAAACATACTTAAGGACTTCATAATAGACGCTTACTCCTTGGAAGGAAAGTTATGACCAACCTAGATAGCATATTCAAAAGCAGAGACATTACTTTGCCAACAAAGGTCCATCTAGTCAAGGCTATGGTTTTTCCAGTGGTCATGTATGGATGTGAGAGTTGGACTGTGAAGAAAGCTGAGTGCCGAAGAAATGATGCTTTTGAACTGTAGTGTTGGAGAAGACTCTTGAGAGTTCCTTGGACTCCAAGAAAATCCAACCAGTCCATTCTAAAGGAGATCAGCCCTGGGTGTTCTTTGGAAGGAATGATGCTGAAGCTGAAACTCCAATACTCTGGCCACCTCATGCGAAGAGTTGACTCATTGGAAAAGAATCTGATGCTGGGAGGGATTGGGGGCAGGAGGAGAAGGGGATGACAGAGGATGAGATGGCTAGATGGCATCACCTACTCGATGGACATGAGTTTGAGTGAACCCCAGTAGTTGGTGATGGACAGGGAGGCCTGCCGTGCTGCAATTCATGGGGTCACAAACAGTTGGACACAACTGAGCAACTGAACTGAACTGAGCTGAATGTGGATGTGGGTTTTTTTTCTCTTTTTAAAGTTTTCATTATGGAAAATTGTCAACATACTCAATAGTATGTGGGTGTGTGCTATTTTGCTTCAGTTGTGTCAGGCTCTTTGTGACCCTATGAACTGTAGCCTGCCAGGCTCCTCTGTCCGTGGAATTTCCCATGCAAGAATACAGGAGTGGGTTGCCATTTCCTCTTCCAGAGAATCTTCCAGGAATCGAGCTTGCATCTCCTGCATTACAGGCATATTCTTTACCACTGAGCCACCAGGGAAGTCCCATTCATTAGTACACAGAAAGGTATAGCCAATTAAGCCCCCATATACCCACCACCCAGCTTCAATAATTCTCTCTGCAGCTAATCCGGTTTCCACTATACACCACCCTCCTGTCCCTCCTGCACTATTTTGAAGCAACTCCCAAACAGTACAAATTTTATCTGTAAATATTCTGGAGCATAAAATGTTTTAAAATAAAATTTTACAACCAGGGGAGACTGTGACAAGCTGTTTGTAATAAGGAGTTTTAAGAGTCATAAGCCCATGGCGGGCAGGAGTGGAAGACACAGTTCATAACTGATGGAGAAACACATGCCAGGGTCTTGTCTTCCAATCAAAACTCCCAGCTGGGTGACACTCACCAGCCACTGGGACAGGGCAGCCCTTCCCTCCCCCGTCTATTGTGATCAAGGATAGGAAACTAGACAGAGCAGGAAACAGGAAAGGGAGCTTATTAACATCACTCAAGACCAGGGGATTTCCCTGGCAGTTTGGTGCTTAAGACTTCACCTTCCAATGCAGGAGATGCAGGTTCCATCCGTGGTCAGGGAGCTAAGATTCCACATGCCTCAAAGCCAAAAAAAAAAAAAAAATCCCCAAACATAAAACAGAAGCAGTATTGTAACAAATTCAGTAAAGACTTTAAAAATGGTCTACATTAAAAAAAAAAAAAACTATTAAAAAAAGAAGACTGGGGAGGAGACAGACACGCTGTCAATTGAATGAGTTTCTAAAAGCTGCATGAGCTCTGGCATAAGATTCACACTGGCAGTGGATGAGGTCTGGTCCTTCTTTCCTTTAACAGTCAGTGTCAACAGGAAGAAAGGAGTAGCCATCTGTCTCCATGTATCCTGACTCCCTCTTCGGTCTTCCTCCCTTCTGCCACCCCAAGAATCCAAAGGTTACCCCCTAATTCCCCTACCCACAGGGGAAATTACCAAGAAAGAGAGTAGCCACGTCGGAGGTCAGGAATGGAGGGGGGGGAGCAGCCTTAATGGGGAGGCAGAGGTGTGGGAGCAGAAAGGAAGGCTTCTGGGAGGTCAGATGCAGCTGGTCTGAGCAGTCTTCCATACATGGGAACAAGCTGGCTAGATTAGGAATGTCATGCTCCAATGGCCAGCTTTATACATTACCTTGGCCTAGCTGTAGCAACAAGCCTGTTCTATCAAGTGCTCATCTAGGTTTTGTGTGAGGTATTTCTGTGGATGTAGTGAACACCTGCAATCAGTTGACTTTAAGTAAAGGAGATTATCCTCCAGGGTTGTGAGTGGGCCTCATCCAATCAATCAAAAGGGCTTGAGAGCAAAACTGAGACTTCTCGGAGGACAAAGACTGCTTCAAGACTGAGTATCCAGGCTGCCCATCTGCCCTGCAAACCTCAGACTTGCCAGCCCCTACAGTCATGCAAGCCAATTCCTTGAAATAAATTGTATGTGCATATTATATATATATATACATATATATGTGTGTGTGTTATATGTATACATGTATACATGTGTGTATTACATATGTACATATAAATATGCGTGTATTATATATATGTGTATGTGTATATATATGGGGGGAGAGAGAGAGGGATAGGTATAGTATAGGTATAGATAAAGCACAGATCTAGATACAGACACAGATATATATATGATGTCGATACACACACAGACCCTCCTGGTCCTGTTTCTCTGGAGAACTCTGACTTATACATGTGCTAAATAGTTCTTTCTCCCCAACTCTATACATAAGTGATGGTAAAAATTCATTAATCNTGAGCAGTCTTCCATACATGGGAACAAGCTGGCTAGATTAGGAATGTCATGCTCCAATGGCCAGCTTTATACATTACCTTGGCCTAGCTGTAGCAACAAGCTTATTCTATCAAGTGCTCATCTAGGTTTTGTGTGAGGTATTTCTGTGGATGTAGTGAACACCTGCAATCAGTTGACTTTAAGTAAAGGAGATTATCCTCCAGGGTTGTGAGTGGGCCTCATCCAATCAATCAAAAGGGCTTGAGAGCAAAACTGAGACTTCTCGGAGGACAAAGACTGCTTCAAGACTGAGTATCCAGGCTGCCCATCTGCCCTGCAAACCTCAGACTTGCCAGCCCCTACAGTCATGCAAGCCAATTCCTTGAAATAAATTGTATGTGCATATTATATATATATATACATATATATGTGTGTGTGTTATATGTATACATGTATACATGTGTGTATTACATATGTACATATAAATATGTGTGTATTATATATATGTGTATGTGTATATATATGGGGGGAGAGAGAGAGGGATAGGTATAGTATAGGTATAGATAAAGCACAGATCTAGATACAGACACAGATATATATATGATGTCGATACACACACAGACCCTCCTGGTCCTGTTTCTCTGGAGAACTCTGACTTATACATGTGCTAAATAGTTCTTTCTCCCCAACTCTATACATAAGTGATGGTAAAAATTCATTAATCAAGCACTTAGTCCATGTCAGGCACTTTGCCTATGTTAACTCATTTCATCCTCACAACAGCTCCATGAGGGTGAACCTCATTCTACAGATGAGAAAACTGATGCATAGAGAAGCTTTTAGAATGCTGGGAGCCTGCTTCAAAGAGCGGATGGGGTCTGGGAGCAAAGGTGAGGAAGGCATGCTATCCTTCCTTGCAGGCTTACCTGAGACACGAGAGTCCAGTTCTCTCCACCTGAGATGAGAAGATGCTTACTTGGAAAGAGCCTGGATAGAAGGAAAAACACCAAAAGCCCAAAGAGATTGCAAGCAATCTCTGATTTTACTGTAGCAGCATCAGCAAAGCACAAAGCAATCTCAGTGAATTATCCCATCACATTTCTGTGGTACCCTCAGTGAGCATTTTAATATAGTCAATCTTTCCATCTCCTCATTTACACTTTGCCTCCAATTTTTTCTTATCTATGTTGTGCTTGAGGAACTGCTAATTCAGTCAAAAGTACCTGTGTCAAGCCATTTAGCTGGGGGAGAAGGAGAGAGAAGAAGCTGAAGACATCCTTGGAAGCAAGGAAGTGGTCCCTGATGCCCAAGGACTCTTGGCTAGAGGAACCAGATCAGGTGGAGCCCTGAGAACCCGTGGTCTCCCACCAGCACTCTCCTCCAGGCAGATTCTCAGCTCCAGATCCAATCTGGAGCCCAAGCCAGGCCTGTGGATGTTTCCCAAGAAGGCTCTGGTTGGCTGGGCATGGGGTTTCTTTTCCCCTCTTCTTAAGACGTTTGACGGCTTTGCCATCCAAACCCAAACAGCTTGACAACGTGCTGAAGTGCGTTAAAACGCAGGAAGCTGAGGCACGGAGAGTTTCAGAGGAAGGATTCCTTTGGCAAGGCCAGCCTGCTGGGAGGAGCCGACAGAGGGCTCTCTGAATAACAAGACCCATCTGCTGAAGAACCTCTGGAATAAATTCAAGCTTCCCAGATATCAGAAGAGCTGGACGTCTTGGGAGAGAAGGAATTTGTTTTCTAGAATGGAAGGTTCATACAGACATTCCATCCTTTAGCCCCCAAGAAAAGCCCACCCACAGTTTGGAGAAGCAAGGGGGAACCCCAGCAGCACATGTGTGGTGGTGAAGACCAGGCAGGCAGCCCCGTCAGCCCAGTGCCCTGCTATGGGGGAACTCACACGGGGAGTGAGTGTAGGCGAGGTTTCAGGCAGCCTCCCCCTAAGTCCTCACATGGCGCTCACATGGCCCCGAAAGACGGGGAAGCCTGGAAACAATGTCTCCCCAGCAGCCTGCTCCTCTCCTGCCTTTTCAACCAGCTCCTTTCTTCCACTCCTTCTACCCAGAATCC
>SJYX01022298.1:0-10995 GCA_006410675.1 Oreotragus oreotragus | reverse complement strand
TTTTTAAATGGCTGATCACTCAGGATCACTTTTATCCAAAAACGAATTATCTTTAAATAATCTGCCAGCCCATATTGAAAGTAAATGCTACAACAGACCAGAATTTTGAAATAGTGAATTTATTTTAGTAACCGAGCTTTCTGATCTTAGGAGATATCCCTACTACCTTGTTAGTTAAAGTTCTTAGTTGAGTAACACTTCTTTACTCTTTTAAAGTTTAGTACTATGGGTCTTAATGTTTGCAAGGTGCTCTTGCAATGTATGACAGACATACTAACATTAACAGTATTAGCCTGGGTAGTAATCCTGCCTCTAATTTTCCTGGGGGGTAAGCAAAATGGAATGTGTTTCTCCTGAAGTTCCAATAGCTCTCCACTAGAAATAATAGTTAATTAAATCACAATGATCAAAGCTCAGTTGCATCATCATATTAGGCAGAAAAGTTTACTTTTTGCCTTTCCTTAGGAGATTGAAATGAGTGTGCCATCCTGAATTTTATTGACTCCTGTAAACTGGCATGGTTGCTGAAGCTGTGATACAGTCCCCCTTTGGTGACTCAGGTGTAAGATCCTATTACAGTTTTAAAGAAGAGAATACCAAGCACAGCTTGAAGTTTGTACAAAAAGATGAACGTTTACCTGCTAGAGGATAAGGTTTTGAGTCAGGTTCATCTTTTTGTGTCTTATCAATGGCAGAACTTTTAAAAAAGGAAAATAAAGTATAATAGCAAACTTTAAAAGGAATGAGAAATTTTAAAAACAATAAATGATTCAGCTTTATGTATTGTAAAATAGAAAGAGTAGCTTTATAACGATTTTTGGAATGATGTACCACAAGGTAGATTATGTCTAACCTAGAGTATTATGCAGGGGATTTTTTTATAATCCTAATAAGAATTTTAGCAATTCATAAATTTATGAGTTTTGTAAGTTAGCTCAGAGTTTTTCTTTTATTTGAGAACTGTTCTTTTCTATTTCACAGGTATTCCTGCGACACATGGTAAACCCGCTAGTTATTCAATCAGGGTAGATAATACAGTTCCCCTTGTAACTCAGGCCCCAGCCATGCAGCCACTACAGATCCGACCAGGAGTTCTTTCTCAGGTTGGTGATAATAATTCATTATTTTTGCGTATGTGCTGTCCTTCTCATACTCAGGTAGAGGCCTTAATCCATTGGTAATACATAGGCTTGTGCTGTTGGAAATAATGAAAATGACCTAGACAGGACTTCTGTCCTTACAGATTATTGAATTTAACTTTTGTAATTATTAGGTGATTGTGACTTTGAGTTACTTGTAACCTGCTGGTTTTTCCTTTGCTTTTGTTGTTTTTGCTGCAGCAGACATGGTCTGGCAGGACACAGCAGATGCTGATACCTGCCTGGCAGCAGGTAACACCCCTGGCTCCTGCTACTGCTGCATTAGCTTCTGAGGGTGTGGCTGGTTCACAAAGGCTCGGGGACTGGGGGTAAGTTAAAAACAGTAATACTTCTTGTAAGTCGTTTGCAAAATACATATGGTAATGTAGGGATTCAATTTTTCTAAATTTTCTCCATAGGAAAATGATTTCACACAGCAATCATTATAGCTCAGTGATGCCACAACCTCTTCTGACTAATCAGATCACTTTATCAGCCCCTCAGCCAATTAGTGTGGGCATTGCGCATGTTGTTTGGCCTCAGCCAGCCACTACCAAGAAAAATAAACTGTGCCAGAACAGGTTGGTACTGATACTTTAACTTTTCTTTTGCATTTTGAAAATGAATCATTAAAATAAATTTTGCATGCACACCAAAGGGTCACCCTGTTGTATTCAAAATGACCTCTTTGATAGATTTGCTACAAACACTAAGCCAAGCTCCCTTCTCAATTTCTCAGAGGTATTTTGGTAAAACTAATGGAATGGGAGCCAGGAAGAGAGGAGATAAATGCTTTCAGTTGGTGAGATTGTCTTTATTGCCCTTTTGATTTATTATCTACCTGTAATGTTAGACAATTCTAGACACTCAGATATCACATTTGCCCCAAAAAAACCAAACACCATTAGAATATAAGTAAATGCAGTCTACCCTCGTTTCTAGAGATTTTATGTATCACAAACTCATGATCTGTGTGTTAGTGTGTCATATACATAATCTTGAACAAGTGAAGGTTCGTATTGTTACTTACAACATAGTATCTTAGAAAAATGTCATGTATATATCTTGATTATAGAAATGACACATTATTCCTTTGATTGCAGGAGTAATTCATTGCAGAATACCAATATCCCACAATCAGCATTTATTTCCCCAAAGACAGTAACTGGGAAAGATGTCGAGGAAGTAAGTTGTATAGAAACACAGGACAATCGTAACTCAGAAGGAGAGGCAAGAAGTTCTTGTGACACGTCTACCAGGCAAGACTCTGATTCATCAGTTTCAGATAAACAGCGGCAAACCATCATCATTGCTGACTCCCCGAGTCCTGCAGTGAGCGTGATCACCATCAGCAGTGACACCGATGAGGAAGAGACGTCCTCACAGAGACATTCACTCCGAGAGTAAGTGCTGAAAGCAGATTCCTGCATTTTTGCGACATTCTTAAATGATGATGGTATCCTCTGCTGTGGTGGAAAAAAACTTTGTGGTTTATTATTGTCTGTTCATGTCCTTCGGAGTAAACTTCCTGAGTAATATTTAGCATGATTGAAAGCGAAAGTCGCTTAGTCGTGTCCGACTCTTTGCGACCCCATGGACTATACAGTCCATGGAATTCTCCAGGCCAGAATACTGGAATGGGTAGCCTATCCCTTCTCTGGGGGAACTTCCCGACCCAGGAGTTGAACCAGGGTCTTCTGCATTGCAGGAGGATTCTTTGCCAACTGAGCTACCAGGGAAGCCCATTTAGCATGATTACTATAGCATTTTTCCTGTATTTATGAGCTTTAGATTTTTATCCATGTAGGTCTTTCTTAACTGTTTCATGTCTGGGGGATAGGTTCTCATTTTTGACCTGTTTTCCCCTTCCCTCTTCACTAGATGTAAAGGTAATCTGGACTGTGAAGCTTGCCAGAGCACTTTGAACATAGATCGGATGTGTTCATTAAGTAGTCCAGATAGCACTCTGAGCACCAGCTCCTCGGGGCAGTCCAGCCCATCCCCTTGCAAGAGACCGAACAGGTAAAGTAATTTTAATAGCAGTGTGTTATAAACATTAAGTCTACTAAAAAAACCTATGTTTTATTTCGTTGTTTAAATTAGTAAAGTACCTGCCAGTTTACCACAGCGGCTCTCTCTTGTTCATAAGTTTTGAACTAGATCACCTTTTTATGAACTCAGATTTTAAGTCGGAATTTTCTTTATTATTACAGAACAGATCTAAATGAAAAACTGAAGTTCTAATAAATGGTTTTTTAAAAATCATTTGTTTTTGAAAGGGTGAAAAAGCCACATCCTCAGCTCTAGCTTCACAGACTACCATTGTAACTTAAATTTAGAATAAGAACATATACGTTAACAGTACAAAAAGGAATGTTTTACATTATAAAGTAATGACCCACTGTCAGAGTATTTGCTGTGATTTTTTTCTCTCAGTGATTGATTTGCCTGGTTTTATCTGTATTTCCTTTCAGCCAGGGATATGCATTGCCACTGAAGTAGTGAATGACTTCTAACCTGCATGGTGTACTATCTCATTAAGAGATGAGCTATAAAAATTTCAGTGAAATATGTTTGATTTCTGCTGACATTCTTTTTATAGTGGAAAATTTTTTAAGTTATAATTTTATTCTTTTTTTTTTTCTTAGGAAATATAGTTTTTAATACTTTAAGCCAAATCTCTGTGTAACATATAAAATAGTATTAACACATCATCTTCTTAAAGTTGTTTATAATGTGATTTGCAAGTTGATACTATGCATTTGTTGTTGCTTTGTTGCTAAGTCATGTCCAACTCTTTTTGTGACCCCCATGGACTATATAGCCTGCCAGGCTTCTCTGTCCATGGCGTTTCCCAGGCAAGAATACTGGAGTGAGTGTCCATTTTCTTCTCCAGGGTATATTCCTGACCCAGGGATCGAACACGCATCTCCTGCTTTGGCAGGCTGATTCTTTACCACTGAGCCACCTGGGAAGCCCCATGAGATGTGTGTGTGTGTGTGTGATGTGTGCGTGCATGCATCATCACACACACACATACATATATAAGATATAAAAATATATATAAGTAAAATATACATATAAAAAGATATGCTTCAAATTTTAAGTATGAAATGAGTGGTTAAAACAGAATAAATGCAATAAAAATCCCAAGGTGAGAGGGGGGCCTGGGTCCAAGGATCAGGACGAGAAGAGAAATTTGGGCTCTGGGTAGTTAGACTTTCAGAGAGGTAGGAAAGGCCTTTCGAATAACTAGTTAAAAAGGCCCAAATTATCACTAAATTATTCGTGATTACTCTAATATTACAGTATTATTAATCTAATTTATTAGAATTTGATCTCAAATATCCAGGTTGCCTGCTTATATATTTGTACATTTCATTCAGTAGTCCAGAACAGTACTACTTTTGTAGTATCTTGATGAAATCTTCTGTGATTTATATGGGATTTTATGAACTGCTGCTTCCCTGGTGGCTCAGGGGTTAAAGTGTCTGCCTCCAATGCGGGAGACCCAGGTTCGATCCCTGGGTCGGGAAGATCCCCTGGAGAAGGAACTGGCAACCCACTCCAGCACTCTTGCCTGGAGAATCCCGTGGAGGGAGGAGCCTGGTAGGCCCCAGTCCATGGGGTCGCAAAGAGTCGGACACGACTGAGCGACTTCACTTTCACTGAGGATCAAGTGAAAAGAGACAGGAGGGAAAATTAAATGCCAAGAGGGTGTTCCTAAACAGAGAGAATTAGCGTTAGCAGTCCCAATAGAGAACTAATGTGAGAGTCTAGGGAATCTATGAAGAATGTGTTTGGGGTAAGGAAGAAGTTATAATTAGGTATGAAATAATTTAATAAGATCTTATCAATTTGGAGGAGTTTGGAACTTTAGATTTAAGGTTGAAAAACATTGTTGGTACAAATATTTTCTTTTAGTATGTCAGATGAAGAACAAGAAAGTGGCTGTGATACTGTGGACGGCTCTCCAACATCAGATTCTTCAGGACATGACAGTCCGTTTGCAGAGAGCAGTTTTGTGGAGGACACTCATCAAAACGCAGAACTGGTAACTTCTGCTGACACAGAAACCAAACCAGCTGTTTGTACTGTTGTGGTGCCACCAATGGGACTGGAAAGTGGATTAAATGCCGATGAGCATATGGTAAACACAGGTAAACTGAGTCCCCTCTTTCTCTGATTGTCCCTTAAAAGGTCTTAATTTGGGAACATCAGAACCAAAAGTCATCCCTGAATTTCTTACTTGCCCCTGCCAGATCTATTGTACAAAAGAAAATACTTTCTAATATTATCCAGTGCTTGGAAACTAGGAGATCTTTACTTTTTATTTAAGGTTCTCAAATCACTATTGTGTAAAATATCTAAAGACCTTTCATAGTTTTTATATGAGAAGGAAAGAGTGCCTACACTCTGATATTTTGTTGTTGCCAGATTCTATATGCCAGCCATTAATAAAAGGACGATCTGCCCCTGGAAGATTAAACCAGCCTTCCACAGTTGGTAATCGTCAGCAAAAATTGACATCAGCATTCCAGCAGCAGCATTTGAATTTTAGTCAGGTATGTTTGTGAATTTATGAGTCTTTGGGATTCAAAATCAGCAGTTTTTTAATTGGGAGAAAAAGATTCTCAAACTGTATAAAATCTTAATAAACAGTTCCATTTTCATTATTCCAAGTGACTGAAAAGTAATTGGCTTAATAATAGGATAATTATCAGATTATCCATGGAACTTGAATTTTTTAGAAAGATAAGGTTCTTAGGTTTTCTTAAGAGAACCTGAGAGAAAGCTTATATTAAGATCTGAGATATCCCCTATGGGATTTTAGTCACAGTATCTTTTAATTTCCCTTTTTTTCTTCTTTGTGACTTATAAAACATGTAATTAGCCTTTTGTTTTGTTTTTGAATAGGTTCAGCACTTTGGGTCTGGGCATCAGGAGTGGAATGGAAACTTTGGACATCGAAGGCAGCAAGCTTATATCCCTACTAGCGTCACCAGTAATCCTTTCTCTCTTTCTCATGGAAGTCCTAATCACACAGCTGTACACGCCCATCTGGCTGCAAGTACGCACCTCGGAGGACAGCCTGCTCTACTTGCATACCCATCATCAGCTCCCCTCAGTAGTGCTGCGCCAGTGGCCCACCTCTTAGCCTCTCCATGTACCTCAAGACCTATGTTACAGCATCCGACTTACAATATCTCCCATCCCAGTGGCATAGTCCACCAAGTCCCAGTGGGCATAAACCCCCGTCTGTTACCATCCCCAACCATTCATCAGACTCAGTACAAACCAATCTTCCCACCACATTCTTACATTGCAGCATCACCTGCGTATACTGGATTTCCATTGAGTCCAACCAAACTCAGCCAGTATCCATATATGTGAAAACTCACAAGAGTATATTGAGGAAGCTCAATGATATAAACATTTGATTAAAAATAAAACATGGTATTTAATAAATATTAGCCATGGCACAAGAAAATTATTTTTGAATCATGTAGACTTGGGTGCAATTTAAACAACTTTGAGCTTTAAAAAAGAAACTCACTTTTAATGTGTTTTGCACATTTGGTATAACTTGTCTTTGGTCATGTTATCTTCTTATGTTGTAACTCTAGACAGGTGACTTATGGGAGCAGAAGTCCAGTTTTTGCTCCCGCTATTTTTTATAAAATTGCCTTCTAACTAGTGCAAGACACGTCCATATTTGGGAAGCCATTCTGTGTACAGACTTAGAGCAACAGATGCACATATGTCAGAATTACAGCATACAAGTGAATTGTATTATCTGTGTCTTAGTGTATAAATGTTGGGTCACTTACCTAAGAAATTGAGCTATTGTTCTTTACATTTGCATGTGTCTTTGCATGGGCAAAATGTTGCCTAGACTTTGCTCTTAATTGTTGTTCTAATAATCTCAGCTGCATTGTAAACCGTTCCCACACATAGTGCCTTAAATATTTGAGGTTGTTAATGTTATTACTATATATAAATGTTGAGGACTGCAGCACTTAAAAATTCAGACTTACTCTTTAGTTTCCTTTGATAGAGTAATGTTCATTTTTGGTTTTGTGTGGTATGATTTCAGGTTGTAGCTATTTTTCCTTACTAAGAGGGCAGCATGTTTGCAATAGCTGAATTCTGCTGTCTGACTTTTTCAGAATGATCTAGCTTCAAGAAAAGCAAGCAGGTAGTAGTGCTTAAGAAAAATTGATTCAGTATCTAATGAATAGTTGATATCTGTCACAACACAGCATTTTATATACTGTTTAGTGAAACTGCAATACAATCTAAGTTTATTTTGGGAGTGTTTGCTGTATAATTGGATTTAATGAAATGTTTAGAGATGCAGTAGGCATGACTTTGAGTAGATAATGAAAGAAAAATGCAAAATGCCATTGATTCATGATGTGGTTTCATCCTAGCTTGGGCAAACCATGCAGTATTTAATAAATAGTAGCAGAATATTTACTATTGAAGCTTGAAAAGATGTGAGTTCTTTGTGTGCAATTTTTCATTTATGCATGTGAGAGGGTTTTTTTTTGTTTTTTTAGTATTTTTACATTGTAGTACTTGTTTTGCTTGTTGGTGGTGTTTGCTTATTTAATACATTCCGTCAGGGACAGAAATTACATGCTTTTTTTTCCTAGGAAGTATGTCTTGGGTTTTTCCCTCTTTATTTACTTTTTTTTGGTGGTGGTGGTGGTTATGTTTAAATGAAGTTGCTTTTACAGCACCAAAGACTTAATCATCCATTTCCTATATAAAAGGTAGCTACTTTTTGCATAGACCTCAAGTATATTGTAGTGTAGAGGTGGAATTTAAAGGAAGGTATTAAACAGGCTGTGTTTTAGCTTATGGGCAAGTAATAAATTGTATCATTTATCTTGAATGTATCATAGATAAGCTGCTATATAACGATTGCCACTTCAGATAGCTGTGAAATTAGGTGATTAACTAGTTGTTATTTAGCCTTCTAATTTCTGTATAAGTCTAATTACATGAAATAGAAGTTGGGGTTTTGATTTTTTACTTTGCTTTTCTGTTTGGAGTGTCATTGTAACTACTGTATTGTAAATGATGGAAAATAATTGCGTATGTTATTTTGGGGTGTGTTATTTGCATCAGTATTTTATCTCTATTAATGTTTGTGCTCATCACTGCATATAAAAAAACTTGGATGTATCAATGTAACTTAATTTTTTATTTTCATACTGGCATTGTAGACACTTGAGAAAGCTGTATCTTGCAGGCTTGACTTAACTTTTTTTCCTTAAAAAATCTGGAATATAATCCTCTACCATTTACTGGAAGAAACAGTACAAAGCATTTGAGTGTAAAACTCTCCAAATGTTTTGGATTTACAGCATTTCTTTGATAAATGAACTGCATACCACTAGTACAGATCTAGTACAGCGTTGACAATAAGCTAATAATGGATAAACTTTTCTTTACTCCATTAATACAAGCAGTGTTTTATTTAATCATCGATGAAATAAATGTGCCTGATATTAATTTTAAAAATTACAGTATTAGATCATAAAATAAAAACCAGCAGTACATTTTTAGTCACACTGAAAATGAAGGACTTAATTTTCCCCACAAGTTTCAGTGTTTTTAGTAATCAATTCTATGCATTTTATATAAATAGAAATATATATATATATTATACATAAAAAGGAATAGCCTGAGATTAATTTAAAAGATTATTTACAGATGGCAAATTTATGGAGTCACTATTTAAGTAAACTTGCTGCCCTCCACAGCCTCCTGATTTTATTTATCCCGTCCAGCAGTTTACTGGTATCTGCTCGCTTGTTGGAGAAGAATCAGTGCCGGCAGCTCATGTTTAAGAAACACCAAGGGCAATATATATATATATTATACATAAAAAGGAATAGCCTGAGATTAATTTAAAAGATTATTTACAGATGGCAAATTTATGGAGTCACTATTTAAGTAAACTTGCTGCCCTCCACAGCCTCCTGATTTTATTTATCCCGTCCAGCAGTTTACTGGTATCTGCTCGCTTGTTGGAGAAGAATCAGTGCCGGCAGCTCATGTTTAAGAAACACCAAGGGCAAAAGATTGATGTTTGCACCAGGTACAAAACTGGCACAGTTTTCTTTTTGTTCAGGGCCGTGTTTACTACCCTGAAATGTCATATTTTCTGTATTTCAGTTCCAAGACTGTGATGTCTTGTTAATTTGACAGTAAATGATAAACTTCAGTGTTTTCATAATACAACAGTCCTTTTTGATAAAGGCGTACCCGAGTTAAGTACACTGCTCTTAGCTGATTCTAATCATGGGCTTTTTAAAAAGGAAAAAAAAAAATTCCAAGATCCTGCTAAAGTCTAAATTTAGCATATTGACAAAAGAATCTGGATTTATACCCTCTTTAAAACCTTTTTTTTTAAACCAGTTTTCTTTTGTGTTAATGCTTTCTTAAATAAAACACTGCATGAATTCCAAGTTGCATATTTGCATACTATTTTAATTTACAATTTGTTTTCTAATCAAATATCCTGGTATTTTGTTTCTTTTTCTTTCAGGGTGTTTAAGTATGTTACTGTAGTAGCAAAACTTTTTCATTTAAAAAATCTCTACTACTAATTCTAAAGTTGGTTTGTGTTAAGTAAAAGTTAAATCATACACTGCAAGGTGTAGGAAGATTTGTTTTAAAGAACCCAATGATATAGGTTTGATTACTAAGTTTGAGCTATTAACTGTTTAACAATTTTAGACTTGTGGCTTTCTTTCTTTGGTTCGTTTTTGCTTTTACTTCTATGCTACACTAGTTTGCCATGTAGCAATTGCACTGTGCAATATTACAATAAGGACTGGGAAAATTTTTATGGATGTAATGTCTATTACGGTTTGCGATAGTATTTCTCTCTAGTTCTCAGTGATTTAAATGTGACCAAGCCTTCTGTACTTTGTCACAAAAAGCGGGTTTTCCAGGTGACTATTTTGGTGAGTGTCAAAATAAGAATTTATGGTGTATTACTGTCGATTCACTTTGAATTAAAATATATATATTGCAGCAAACAGCTTGTTGACTATTTTTCCACCCCAGTACTACTTCCAAACTAGGGAAGGAAGAGGTTAGGAAGATTGAGTTACCCAACTTACATCGTTTCATTTAATTTTCAAGACCACCTGTGAGACAGATATACAGTTATCTTGATTATGTTAATGAAGAAATAGGCTCCAAATATCTAGGTAAGT
Organism: Oreotragus oreotragus; assembly: GCA_006410675.1. Lineage (NCBI taxonomy): Eukaryota > Metazoa > Chordata > Mammalia > Artiodactyla > Bovidae > Oreotragus > Oreotragus oreotragus. The sequence goes on along the minus strand of SJYX01022298.1, from coordinate 617 downwards.
TGCCCAAAGCCCTGGCGCTAATGAGTGGTGGATCTGAGATGTGAACAGGCTGCCTAACCCCTAACTGTAACCAAACCACCAAACTACTGTCCGGCAGTTGGTTTAAATTCTGAGGCAGTGTACCGGAGTGCTGTAACCACAGGACAGTGTATTAGTCACTCAGCGTGTGTAACTCTTTGCAACCCCACGGACCGTAGCCCACCAGGCTCCTCTATCCATAGAATTCTCCAGGCAAGAATATGAGTGGGTGGCCATTCCCTTCTCCAGGGAATCTTCCCGACTCAGGAATCGAACTCTGGTCTCCTGCATTGCAGGCAGATTTTTTTTTTTTAAACCGTCTGAGCCACCAGGGAAGCCCAAATCACAAGATAACCAGGGCCCATTTTCCTTGAAATATTTTTGAATATTTCTGTTCGTTGTGCGTGAGTGAGGGATATGGAACTCACATGTGTTCTTAAGACATAAAATATGAGACTTCAAAGGGATGTGGTTGTAGTAAGCCAGTTTAGGTTGCCTTCAAATACCATCTTATACTTAAAAGTTTAGGTTTAGAGAAACATCGGTAGGAAAGTTTGTTGAGGAGCGCCGCCCCCAGCACACACCGGTGAGAATACATA
>SJYX01022297.1:68713-94263 GCA_006410675.1 Oreotragus oreotragus | reverse complement strand
TCTATCACCAACTCTGGGAGCTTACTCAAATTCATGTCCATTGAGCCAGCAATGACATCCAACCTTCTTGTCCTCTGTTGGCCCCTTCTCCTCCTGCCCTCAATCTTTCCCAGCATCAGGGTCTTTATTAGGGAGTTAGTTCTTCCTATCAGGTCACCAAAGTATTGGAGTTTTAACCTCAGCATCAGTCCTTCCAACGAATATTCAGGACTGATTTCCTTTAGGATGGACTGGTTGGATCTACTTGCAGTCCAAGGGATGTTCAGGGTCTTTATTAGGGAGTTAGTTCTTCCTATCAGGTCACCAAAGTATTGGAGTTTTAACCTCAGCATCAGTCCTTCCAACGAATATTCAGGACTGATTTCCTTTAGGATGGACTGGTTGGATCTACTTGCAGTCCAAGGGATGCTCAAGAGTCTCCTCCAACACCACAGTTCAAAAGCATCAATTCTTCAGCGCTCAGCCTTCTTCACAGTCCAACTCTCACATACATACATGACTACTGGAAAAACCATAGCTTTGTCTAGATGGACCTTTGTTGGCAAAGTAATGTCTCTGGTTTTTAATATGCTATCTAGGTTGGTCAAAGTGTTCCTTCCAAGGAGCAAGCATCTTTTAATTTCATGTCTTCAGTCACCATCTGCAGGGATTTTGGAGCTCAAGAAAATAGTCTCTCATGGTTTCCATTGTTTCCCCATCTATTCTCCATGAAGTGATGGGACTGGATGCCATGATCTTTGTTTTCTGAATGTTGAGCTTTTTCACTCTCCTCTTTCACTTTCATCAAGAGGCTNTTTTTTTTAATGATCAGAGAAAAACCTGTATTTTGCAAAAGGTAGTAAAATTTTACCCTGGCCCAGAGAAATGAAAAGATAGGAAACAAATAAATTTTCCATAAATGCTTTGCACTATAAAACAATAATATAATTCAACAGAACAAGATACATAGGTATGTTAAAGAAAAACAGAGAAGTAAAGGCAAACTAAAGACGTGAACAAATGGACCAAGATAACCACAAATAATGCTAGAAAAAAATTAAAATGACAAGAAATGTATCAGCATTTGAAAATAAATTGCTATCATTGACTAAAGATTTCAGATAACTGCAGCAACCATATATGAAAAAGACAGAGATTAAATCTATCAGTGAGAAGCAAAATCATATAGAAGAAGCAAAATGGATCTCGCTGAAGCATTATTGATTTCCCCAGAACAGAGAGCATAACAAATTAACCAAAAAAAAAAACAAACCCCAAAATTTAGAAACATAACATGAGCAACATTTTCTAAAATAAAGAACTAATCAGCAGTATGAAATAGCATTTTTAGTTCTAGAAAAATTCCGTATACATTTGTTAATTGATTTGTTAAATCAAATATTAATTCTAATTGATTTGTTAAATTTGTATAAAGAGAATATTTTGGGCATCCATGGAGAGAAAGAAAATCTTACAAAAGAAAGAGTCAAAACACACTGCCCCTGAAGCATTTCTCAGCAACATTCAATGCCTGGTGCATTAAAATAATCACTACTGAACCCTGAAATGAAGAGTGATCCAATTACCATATCTGACAAGTTACAGTTCAACCATAAAGCAGCTATTTTTCTTGTTACTAGTAGTAATTCCCTGGTTAGAGAAAAATCCACCACCAACAACAACAAAAAAAACTAGAAACAATTTAAATATTAAAATATTAATAATTAACAAGAAATAAAACAATTACTGTGTCCAAAAGACGTAGGTAGAATTAGAAAATAATGCCATTTGCAATAACATTGATGGACCTGGAGATTACCATGCTAAGTGAAGTAAGTCAGACAAAGACAAATATATGACATCACTTATATACAGAATCTTTAAAAAATGATACAAATGAGCAAACAGAAACAGACCCACAGACTTAGAGAATGAAATTATTGTTACTAGGGAAGAGCAGGGAGATTGGTGGGGAGGAGGGATAGATTGGAGATTGGAACTTATAAGTACACACTGCTAATTTAAAATAGATAACCAACAAGGACCTACTGTATAGCACAGCAAACTCTGTTTAATATCCTATAATAACCTAAATGGTAAAAGAATTTGAACAGAATAGATACATGTATACATAAAACTGACTCATTTTGCTGAAACTAGCACAGTGCTGTTAATCAACTATACTTCAATACAAAAAAAAATATTTAGACTATTGAATATAGTGAGCTGTTGAAAAAAATTATGCACAGTAGTATACAAATGCTGTCAACTTAGATTTTACAAAATTGAAGCATAACTAACAAAAATACAAGTTTTTCACAGAGGGAAGTCAACACGACTTTCTTTAATTGAAATTGATCAGTTCAGCTCAGTCGCTCAGTCGTGTCTGACTATTTGCGACCCTATGGACTGCAGCACGCCAGGTTTCCCTGTCTATCACCAACTCTGGGAGCTTACTCAAATTCATGTCCATTGAGCCAGCAATGACATCCAACCTTCTTATCCTCTGTTGGCCCCTTCTCCTCCTGCCCTCAATCTTTCCCAGCATCAGGGTCTTTATTAGTGAGTTAGTTCTTCCTATCAGGTCACCAAAGTATTGGAGTTTCAACCTCAACATCAGTCCTTCCAACGAATATTTAGGACTGATTTCCTTTAGGATGGACTGGTTGGATCTACTTGCAGTCCAAGGGATGCTCAAGAGTCTTCTCCAACACCACAGTTCANCCCAGCATCAGGGTCTTTATTAGTGAGTTAGTTCTTCCTATCAGGTCACCAAAGTATTGGAGTTTCAACCTCAACATCAGTCCTTCCAACGAATATTTAGGACTGATTTCCTTTAGGATGGACTGGTTGGATCTACTTGCAGTCCAAGGGATGCTCAAGAGTCTTCTCCAACACCACAGTTCAAAAGCATCAATTCTTCAGCGCTCAGCCTTCTTCACAGTCCAACTCTCACATACATACATGACTACTGGAAAAACCATAGCTTTGTCTAGAGGGACCTTTGTTGGCAAAGTAATGTCTCTGGTTTTTAATATACTATCTAGGTTGGTCAAAGTGTTCCTTCCAAGGAGCAAGCATCTTTTAATTTCATGTCTTCAGTCATCATCTGCAGGGATTTTGGAGCTCAAGAAAATAGTCTCTCATAGTTTCCATTGTTTCCCCATCTATTCACCCTGAAGTGATGGGACTGGATGCCATGATCTTCGTTTTCTGAATGTTGAGCTTTAAGCCAACTTTTTCACTCTCCTCTTTCACTTTCGTCAAGAGGCTCTTTAGTTCTTCTCCACTTTCTGCCACAAGGGTGGTGTCACCTGCATATCTGAAGCTATTGATATTTCTCCCAGCAATCTTGATTCCAGCTTGTGCTTCATCCAGCCTGGGATTTGCATAAGGTACTCTGCATATAAGTTAAAAAAAGCAGGGTGAAAATATACAGCTGTAATGTACTCCTTTCCCGATTTGGAACCAGTCTGTTGTTCCATGCCCAGTTCTAAGTGTTGCTTCTTGACCTATATACAGATTTCTTAGGAGGCAGGTCAGGTGCCCTGGTATTCCCATCACTTGAAGAAATTTCCACAGTTTGTTGTGACCCACTCAGTCAAAGGCTTTGGCATAGTTAATAAAGCAAAATAGATATTTTCCGGAACTCTTACTTTTTTGATGATCCTTGGATGTTGGGAATTTGATCTTTGCTTCCTCTGCCTTTTCTAAATCCAACTTGAACATCTGGAAGTTCATGGTTCATGTACTACTGAAGCCTGGTTTGGAGTATTTTGAGAATTACTTTGCTAGCATATGAGATGAATGAGCATGTGAATACACAGAAGAACTATACAGAAAAGACCTTCACGACCCAGATAAACACAATGATGTGACTCACCTAGAGCCAGATGTCCTGGAATGGGAAGTCAAGTAAGACTTAATAAACATCACTTCAAACAAAACTAGTGGAGGTGATGGAATTCCAGTTGAGCTATTTCAAATCCTAAAAGATGATGCTGTGCAAGTGCAGCATTCAATATGCCAGCAAATTTGGAAAACAGCAGTGGCCACAGGACTGGAAAAAGTCAGTTTTCTTTCCAATCCCAAAGAAAGGCAGTACCAAAGAATGTTCAACCTATAGCACAGTTGGACTCATCTCACATGCTAGCATAATAATTGAAATTGATAGTTAAAAACTAATGACCTCAACTGCTTAATACAAAATCCGTTTTCTTAAATTTTTAAGGTTCTTTTAAGAAACACATAATTTGATGAAGAACTGTTTAAATATTGGCAGTTTCAAGTTTTCTTCATATTTTGTAAAAATATATCTAATAATTCTTTCTATTTAAAAAAAGTATAAAACTATATCTTCTCTAGGCATGAAGAAAATGATGATTGGAATGATGCCATTCTAGGTGCAGGAATTCTGAATTGCTTACCTTATTTATAAAGATTAATTTTATTAGTATTAATTTTATTTATTTATACAAAATATTTTTAAAATTGGCTTCAAACTGTAGCTCTAAATTATAGATTTTTGTACCATTGGATTGTTGCTGTTTGGTTGCTATATTGTGTTTGATTCTTTGCAATGCCATGGTCTGTAGCATGCATGCCAGGCTCCTCTGTCCTTGGGATTTTCCAGACAAGAATATGGAAGTGGGTTGATATTTCCTTCTTCAGGAGATCTTCCCCACCCAGGGATTGAACTCATGTTTCCTGCATTGTCAGGCAGATTTTTTACCACTGAGCCATTGATTACTTACACATCTTTGTAAAACTCTGATAATCAAAAAAGGAGTTTGTTTAAAATCAATATCTAGAAAATTAGTGATAAATTATTACTATTAATAATCATATTATTAATATTGATTGTATCATTATTATTATGTAGGCCTATGCCAATTACTATGCAGGTAATATCTCATATTAGGTAGTATTACCTACCCTTCTGAGTCAGTGGTCTCCAATAAGGTTCCTTCTGCCCCATGTGGCCTGCATCAATGGAATGAGACCTACTTCAGTATAGAAGCAAAGGAAACAGATTCATTTTGCTGTACATCTGAAGCTAATGCAACATTATAAATCTACTATACTCCAATAAATTTTTTTTTAAGAGGAGGAAACTAAAGAAAGCTTTGTTCTTTCTTCAAAGAACGGAGAAGTACAAGTTCCAAATTCTTGCTCTACAATCTACAAGTTCCTGCTCTTTGAAAGGCAGTCCGTGGCAGGGCCTCTTCCCAGGGAACTCCTTTGAGGGGAGGGCGCAGAGTTTGGGAGCATGAGGGGCTGCGCTGCTCATGCTCCTGATCTCAGGGCCTGGTTCCCATGCAAAGTCTCAGCACAGAAGTTACTCCCCCGCCATCTTGAAAGGCCGACGCAGCTGTTTCTTGGTGAACAGCATCAGCTGTTAAGTCCTCTGCATGCGGCCCCCTATGCACAAGTGAAACTAAATGAAGCATAAAGGAAAAGAAACCAAAAGGTAAACTTTATTTCATTACCCAGATTCTATTTTTATTCTCCAGGACTTGCTAATTGGCTTTGCTGGTGATACATCCCTCCTTGTCTTTTTTTGAAGAGGCTGAGGGGCAACAGGTCCATATTCTGTAATAGTTTTCTGCTGGGTTTGGGTGTCGTGATAATCCTCAGGGAGAGGAGCATAGCATCTCCTCCGAGGCTGCCTTTAGATATGTTTGATCATCAGCAGGGTTTAGCCCTAAATGGTTCTATCCCTGAGCAACCATCATTTGGAGTTTTACAGATCTAACATTTTGGAGATAAAAGGGTGCCAGACAATCTAGGATGCAAGGCACAAATATTAGCAACAGAATAATGGTCCTAAGGAGCCCANGTTCTATCCCTGAGCAACCATCATTTGGAGTTTTACAGATCTAACATTTTGGAGATAAAAGGGTGCCAGACAATCTAGGATGCAAGGCACAAATATTAGCAACAGAATAATGGTCCTAAGGAGCCCAGGAAAGATACAAATTGAGTGATGTTAGGGAGCCCCAAAAGTGTTTGGCCAAGTTAGGCTGACTGGTTTCTGCCAACCAAGTAACTTTTTCCTGTAGCCTATCCCCACTTTCTTCATTTGGGCCACTTATATCAATGTAAGAAAACAGCATAATGTGTTGGCCAGTACACAGGCCCCTCCCAGGCCCTTCTGTCCTCCTGTTTCTCCTGGAGTTACAGTACTCCAGATCCAGGTGCCAGGTGCAAGGCCTCTGTATGTGGTATTCTGTGAACACTAATAAAACAAAAAAGGTTAGACTTAATTACCCAGATTTTACTTTTATTTCACAGAAATTGTTAACAGGCTGGTAACAGTAGCAAAACACCTTATAGCTCTTTTTGGATGAGTCCTTTTACCACACACAAAAAATACACAGGCCCCTCCCAGGCCCTTCTGTCCTCCTGTTTCTCCTGGAGTTACAGTACTCCAGATCCAGGTGCCAGGTGCAAGGCCTCTGTATGTGGTATTCTGTGAACACTAATAAAACAAAAAAGGTTAGACTTAATTACCCAGATTTTACTTTTATTTCACAGAAATTGTTAACAGGCTGGTAACAGTAGCAAAACACCTTATAGCTCTTTTTGGATGAGTCCTTTTACCACACACAAAAATACCATTAAGTAAATAAAGAGGAAATAGTAGGAGGAGAGGAGAAAAGATTTGATAAATATTTGTTCTATGAATGAATGAAATTAACTTTCAACTATGTAACACAAGTTTATTCTCCAAGATAGATTAGTTAGAAAATAAACAACTAGGAAGGAGAACTTATTGACTTGCTGCACAAGGCCTTTAGATATAAAGCAATTAACTAATGAAAGACATTTGTTCAAAATACAATTACATAGAGTTTGGACCAGTTGATCTCTGGAATTTCTTCTATATGGTATTTAATGGACTCCATATTTTTCACTAAGGGCACCTAGTCCTCATTTGTAATAATAAAACCATATCAACATATAAAGGGCTTCCCGGGTGGCTCAGATGGTAAAGTGTCTGCCCACCTGGGTTTGATCCCTGGGTTGGGAAGATCCCCTGGAGAAGGAAATGGCAACCCACTCCAGTACTCTTGCCTGGAGAATTCTATGATGGAGAAGCCTGGTAGGCTACAGTTCATGGGGCTGCAAAGAGTCAGACACTACTGAGTGACTTCACTTTCTTTCTTTCTTTCTTATCAACATATAAAGTATGTTGCTACATATACTCATATTTCCTACTAAGGAATGTGGGAGTAAATCATGAGTTTCAAGCTTTTAGTTTTTCCTATAAAAATATTGTCATTATCCTGTAAGGCATGGTCAAGATGCTGATTTCACAGAATTTTTTTTTTTTGAAAAAAATTCAGGATGAGCATCCACAGGCAGGGATACTAGCAGATTTATTCAACATGGCACATACTGGATTCCTGGCCACAGAGTCCACATGCAAGGGAAACCCAATAAAAGCCACAAGTCTTCCTTGTTACCTTCAGTATAATCTAAGAGCTACTGATGAGCAAAGCAATGTCAATGATGTAATAGCCCTGCCTAAAGTCCACATGCTTCTCCCGTAGAACACTGGCCTCAGAAGCCCAGGATTGCAGTTTATTCAGAGGAAAACTTGCATAGTGAGCTAACTGGTTGTATGATGGAAAAAAAAGATCTGCCTTTTTAAAAGTATATTACAGTGTTCGACAAAATAGATATTCTGAAAACAGGTTTCAAAAATGAGAGTTCACTGCTTAATGCTGTTTATAAGGATTCTCAGGGAAAACAAGTGTTTCTCAAGTGGCACATTTTCTCTGAAAGTTCAAAATGAGTTATACAATATGCTAGGATATAAAAGTATTTAAATATATATATGTTAAATTATTTAATTACATGTAGTGAAATGGCTCATAAACTTAATGGAAGGGACAGTACATATTAAAATGCTGATAATGTAGTTTTCCTAAGAAAAATTTATCACAGATGGAAATGGGCAAGAAGGTGGATGACATGTGTTTTCACACAGGAATGTGGATTCACTCAAAGTTTAGGGAAATGTATTGATCTTTTCAATTTGCTATATGCTGTTGATTAAAGGTTTCAGATTTAGTGAAGTTAAATGTTAGCTTTTTTATTTTTGCCCTGTAGAAATGCAAATCATTTCAATTTGATGGAAGGGATAACTCAAAGTTTGTATTTTATTGCCTTTTTGGATATTAATCAGTTTTAAAATTAATAAAAAAAATCTAACAGCATTTTTTAAAGTTGCTTATAAATAACTAGTTTCTCAAATGTTAATGTTTTCCTCACAAACAATACCTGTTGAGCACAATATTTATTTGTATTAATTTGCTGTTTGTATGAGTTTCACAGTTTTGCCTTTGGAAAATCATACTTTAACTGCCCTAAATTCGTACATCAAATCAGTAATAGCTTCTTAATATTCTACTCCTTAAGCAGCTTTCTGTAATACCAAATCTGGTACTTTATTTATATTGTTGCTTCCTTCAAATCCTTTTGTCTACAGGATATAGCTCAAACTGTTTCAGAAATAATTCTAGTACACAAAATTTAACTTTTGCCTGTCTTTCCAGGATTCTCTCTTGCTCTATTTACCCTCAAATTCTATACCCCAGCATTATTGAATGCTTAATAGTTACTCTAAACATGCCTAGATGTTTCATGGAGTCATTATGCTTTAGCTATTATTTCATCTGGGAATGCCTTTCTTCTAAGCATCTGACCCACCCTTTGTCATCTTTCTGAAAATATCAAATATCATTTTTAATGTAAAATGTTTCTGGACTAATCACCTCAAAATGCCCCAAGTAAAACTAGTTTTCTTCCATAGTTCCCTGATTCTAACTTAATAGCTCTCTCAGCACACCTGCAATTCTTTATTGCACTAACCTATTTACACATCTTTCTCCATTTGCTGAACTCTATACTTCTTAAGAGGGCTTCCCAGGTGGCGCTAGTGGTAAACAAACCGCCTGCCATTGCAGGAGATGTAAGAGACAAGGGTTTGATCTCTGGGTCAGGAAGATCCCCCGGAAGAGGGCATGGGAACCCACTCCAGTTTTCTTGCCTGGAGAGTCCCATGGGCAGGGTAGCCTGGTAGGCTGCAGTCCTTAGGGTCGCCAAGAGTCGAACACGACTGACGTGATTTAGCACAAGCACATACTTCTTAAGGGTGGTTGTATGTCATATATGGCTTTGTATTCTGACAGTTCTGATGCATAACTCTCTGGTACAGAGGAGGCATCTGATTCACATTTATTGAAAACTGAAACAATCATAGAGGATATGAACTGGGGAGATATTCATATGGCTTAACATCATAATGTGAAAACTGGAAAGGATTTTAGAAATCAGCTAGGTATGACACCCTCAGTGAGTAATCCACCTAAATTCTACATTTTAAACACTAAAGATGGAAGGTATAAATGTTTCTATTTACTCACTCAATGATCCCCAATCCTCATTTTATATAAAGAAATTAAGGCCTAAAAAGAAAGCAAATTGTTCATGGTCATATAAAAATTCAGTGACAGAATGGGGGTGAGCTCTTTTATCTTGAATCCAAAACAAGTATTCTTAAAACCAGTACCCAGGACATGAAGTATTTTTTCAAAAGGTCCTCTTGTTGAATTTAATTCTGATGAATTAGCTTTGTCTTTAGAGAACTGCGTTTATAGACAGGCCTGAGCATGGGTAGAAGATTATCCCTTTACCACATTGCGTTTTCAGCATCCCCAAAGACTTCCTGACCTTTTAACTTCAGTTTGTTAACTCTCTGGGATGAGCATATCAGGATCAGAGTATCACCAGGAGTCATTTTAGTTTTCTTTGGAGACAAAGTAACATTACAGAGATCAGCTTTTGCTAATAACGTGACCTTTCAATTCAGTGAGACACACTGGTAGCATGTGAGAGTTCTTTAAGAAAGGGGAAAAAAATGAAAAAGGAAATATCAAGAGGTTTATGTTTTTCTGTTAAGACTTCTGACCAATTTACTAAAGTGGTGTACAGTGAGAAAGACTAATAAACTCCATTTTTATTTTTGTATATAGAGTTACAAAGCATTTTCTGTTTATTTAGTTTAGGTGGGTCATGACCAAATTTAAAAAGAAAAAATAAATAAATTCTTACTAAAAGCAAACAGGCTTTTGAAATAGTGGTATAAAGGAAAACTGTTTGGAGTAGTCTTAGTAAGTATAATAGAAACAGAGTTGTTATTTATACAAACATGGTTCTGATGTTTATAGACTTTAAAGGACTTCATGATGAAATAAATTTAAACTAATAAATAATTATTTGCAGATATATCATCCTTACATTTAAATTATTTGTATGAGTGTTATAAAGACTGTTCCTTAGGGATAAAATATAGCATTAGTTGATATTGAATTTTTTTTTCCTTTTAAGAAACTGAATAGAAGATACTATGTTTAGAAAAAATGAAGACTTACATTTGCTAATAGGACGTACAATCATCTGCCAGTTTTACAGTATAAAATATCTGTGATTCACTTTCCCTCTTTGCTCTCTTCCTCCTTTAACCCAACCTCTTTGCTATGCTCCTTGTTCTTTGCTCAAGAATTGTGTATGTTGCTGCTAATGTGTTTCCAGAATAAATGAAAGAAGAAGGGGATCAAGAAAGTTATTATTTTAGCTGAGAAAATAATGAACTATTTCATGGTTGCAAACATATTCATCTGTAAGCTGTAGACTTTATTCTGTTGGTAACATAATAACTAAAATCTAGTTATATACCACTTAGAATATAGGATTCTGTACTGTAATGTACATGGATTTACAAACAAGATTATTTTTAAAGCTGTATTGACTTCATTGATTTTCATAAGGGTATGTAATGGGGTTTTTATTGCAACTTACAGTTAAACAGTTGAAATACCTTAGGGCATGTTTTTCTTACTGTAGTGACAGAAGCAAAAGGTGGAATGTGGCACCACTAACCTTAAAACTATTGGATTTCATTGGTTTGTGCTTTAAACATTTATTATTTAATATGTCTGTGTGGTTTTAATATTTATTTACTAACATATAGGACACAAATAGAACATTTTTTTACATTTCAAAGTTAATGTCCTTATATTAATAAGTTCTGTATTTCAAGATTTATTTAAAAATATTTTTTTAGGTGAGCTAGAAGTAAATAAGTCATACATTTTAACAATAACTATGCTACTTAAGTTTCCCTCTGAAATATGACCAGCTGTAATTCTTTACCAGACTAACATACACACACATGTGTTCACAAATGCATGCGCGCACACACACACACACATTCTGATAGCAAAATTCCAACAAATGTTGACTGTTGTTCCACCAGTCTTGTTTTCTGTGTCCATTGGCCCTTGAAAAAGAATGATCACTTTATTAGGAAGCTTCTACAATTTCAAGAAAGCCCTAGTTGTTGAAATATATTTGTCTTCACACTCACTCAGGACCGACCCTACATGGTTAAATATCTTAATTTTGATGGAGCTTCAAGTTGAGACATCATGAAGGTTTCTAGGAAATAATGAAGCTGGTGAATCTGCCTGAACTTGATGTGGAGAAAACCTAATTCATTTTATTTAAATAGGGACTAAATATTTACAAATTCTAGGCTAATAAGTCCCATATTGATTTCAGTCAGAATTCTAGGATGAATTATTAGAGAGGTACTTTTAAACCTTTTTACCTTAATTGTTTCTGCTCAAAGCTATGACTTGACTCTCTGTAAGACAGAGCAGGGAAAAAGCAACAACAAAATCTGTCAACTCATAGATTTAGATTCTAGACTTACAACTGTATGACTATGGGAAGATTATTTGACCTTCTACCTGAGTGACTTTTGGCAAGTTGTGTTATCTCTCTGTCTCATTTTCCTTGTCAAAAAGATGGAAATACCAATAATATCATCCTTGTAGAGTTTCTGTAAGATTTAAATCAGTTCATATATGTAAAACACTTAAAAATTGTCTGTGTACAGAATTAATGTTTACTATTTTTATTATTGAAGGCAGAATTATGGTCCCCCAAAGGTGTTCATATTCTAATGCCTGGAACCTGGGGTTATGTTTCTTTACATGGCCACAGGGACTTGGCAGATATGATTAAGGTTGCAAATCTTGACTTGGGGTGATTATCCTGGACTCTGGTGGTGGTCCCAATCTAGTTACATGCACTATTAAAGCAAAAGAGATGGGCACAAGAATGGGACAGAAATGAGATAAAAGGAGTGATTTGAAGTGTGAGAAGTACTTGATCCACAGCTGCTCTCTTTGAAGATATAGCAGGTAGATAGGTGATGCATGTGACCCCTCAAAGCCGGGACCTCTAACAACAATCTGACACCTCTAATGCCAGTCTGGCACCTCTAACAACAAGGGTCTCAGTACTCTTAAGGAACTGAATCTGCCAACGATCTGAATGAGCAAGGAAACAGAACTCTCCTAAAATCTCCATTCCTCATAGCACCTTGATTTTAGCCAGTGAAATCTGTCTCAGACTTACATTTACAGAACTGTAAGATAATAATTTTGTGGTTTTAAAACACAAAGTTTGTGGAAATTTATTTCCATTAACTTTTAAGTTCCATCCTTAATATTTGAATAAATAACTGCTGCTTATTGAGAGTCATGGTACTTCCAGAGAGACAACTGACATATAAATATTTGCTCTCAGAACCTGTGTTTCCTAATAAGGCTCTAATCTGTGCAAGGATAGAAAGATATTTGTGATTAGTTGTGTTGGATTTATGCTGGTCTTTCACATAGGGTGAAGAATAATGTGTTGCATTACTAGAAATATCTTAATAGAGATTTCCTCTAGACGTCTAATATTATTTCTATCAACATTGCAGTCTCATAATCTTTTCTTTATATAGGGAGAAATTAGAAACTGTAGAAAATGACAGGTTAAAGAATACACAATGAAAACATCTCTAGAAGATAAAGTTGGACTACTGCTTATAAACAGAACAGTGCTAGCTTAGAGTACACTATCACGTGTATTGTTAGATCACTTTAGAAAGAATGTAAATTGGTTTCCATATGGTTCACATATCAGTTATGAGCACATCAAATTTTTTCCAGGAAATCTTTCTGAACTGATTGTTTTGAGTATCTATAAAAGTATCTTTTATAATTTTTAACAGAAAATCAAAAAGTTGAAAGAAGAAAAAAATCCATACACTTCAAAGCACAATGTATCAAACTATAGAAGTGGGTAGTAGCTGCATATTAAATATCGAAACATATTATCATGGTCAGAGAATATTGAAGTAATTCCCAGATTAATCATGCATAAAAGTATAATAATTTATAGAAGTAGATTTGAACATCATGTATATTTACTTGATAATCTTTTATATAAAGGACAATTGAACTAAAATTACCAAGGTACATTATGTTGGTATGTACAAACATTTATCTTATGTATAGTGAAAGTGAAGTCGCTCAGTCGTGTCCGACTCTTTGCGAGCCCATAGACTGTAGCCTACAAGGCTCCTCTGTCCATGGGATTTTCCAGGCAATAGTACTGGAGTGGATTGCCACTAGTATGATATATGAAAATATATACATTATATAAAATATCATATAACACTGTAATTACTTTTCTGTATAAAGTTTTAGTTTTCTTCATAAAATTCTAAGTTAAAATTACTTAATTTTTTAAATTTAAATTTATTTATTTCAATTAGAGGCTAATTACTTTACAATATTGTATTGGTTTTGCCATACATAAACATTAAACAATCAGCCATTTTAATTCTACATTTTCAGTCATAAAGGAAATCAAAGAACAATTGAATAAAAAATTTAAAGCATTGAAACTATCTGTATTTACATATTTTATCCAAGCTTAATTTCTTTTTTTCCTTTCGTTTTAAGCTGAAGTATAATTAATATACAATACGATGCTATGTTAGTTCCTGGAGCACAACAGAATTATTTGATGTTTCTATGTATTACGGAACGTTAACCACCGTAAGTTTAGTTACCACTGATAACATGCTATTATTGACTATATTCTTTATGGAGTCCGTTTCGTTATGTAACTCTTACTTTATAACTCTTAATCACCCTCACCTATTCCATGCAGTCTTACACCCTACTTTCCACTGAAAAACAGCTACATGTTTTCTTGTATCTTTCAGTCTGTTTATATTGTTTATTCATTTCTTTTGGTTTTTAGATTACACATATCAGTGAAATTATATGGGATTTGTCTTACTTATACACATCTAGATGTGTATAAGAGACAGCACCTATTCCATGCAGTCTTACACCCTACTTTCCACTGAAAAACAGCTACATGTTTTCTTGTATCTTTCAGTCTGTTTATATTGTTTATTCATTTCTTTTGGTTTTTAGATTACACATATCAGTGAAATTATATGGGATTTGTCTTTTTTTTCCTGACATTTCATTTAGCATAATACCTAGGTCCATCCATGTTGTCACAAATGGAAAGATTTCATTCTTTGTATGGCTCAGTAATATTCATGTATATATGTATACATATACACACCACATCTTTATCCATTCAACTGCCAATGGACACTTACATTGCTTCCAGATCTTGGCTGTTATAAACAATACTGCAATGAATATAGGAATGCAGATATATTTCCTTTTAAAAACATTTATTTATTTATTTGGTTGCATCTAGTCTTAGTTGCCTGGAGGATCCTGTAGGCGGAGGAGACTGTTAGGCTGCAGTCCATGGGGTCGCTAAGAGTTGAACACGACTGAGCGACTTCACTTTTACTTTGCATTCCCATGCATTGGAGAAGGAAATGGCAACCCACTCCAGTGTTCTTGCCTGGAGAATCCCAGGGACAGGGGAGCCTGGTGGGCTGCCATCTATGGGGTCGCACAGAGTCAG
This sequence comes from Oreotragus oreotragus, assembly GCA_006410675.1. Lineage (NCBI taxonomy): Eukaryota > Metazoa > Chordata > Mammalia > Artiodactyla > Bovidae > Oreotragus > Oreotragus oreotragus. The sequence goes on along the minus strand of SJYX01022297.1, from coordinate 79,413 downwards.
ACACGACTGAAGCGACTTAGCAGCAGCAGCAGCAGCAGTCTTAGTTGTGGCATGAGGGCTTAATTTCCCCAGAGCATGTGGAATCCTCCTGGACCAGGGATCAAACCTGTATACCTTGCCTTGCAGAGTAGATTCCCTACCACTGGGCTACCAGGGAAGTCCGGAAATGCTGATGTATTTTCAAATTAGTGTTTTGGTTTTATTCAGAAAAATACCCAGAAGCAGAAATTCTAGATTGTTGGATAATTCTATTTTTAAATTTTAGGAGAACTATATGTTTTCCATAGTGACTATACCAATTCACATTCCCACAAACAGCGCACAGGTTTCCCTTTTCTCCATATCCTCACCAGCACTTGCTATTCATTGTCTTTTTGATAACAGCCATCCTGATAGAGGTGAAGTGATATCTCATTGTGATTTTATTTGCATTTTCTTGACAATTAGTGATGTTGAGTAATCTATTCATGTGCTGTTTGGTTTTATGTATTTTTGTTTTGGAAAAATTTCTATTCAGGTCCTCTGCCCATTTATTAGTTGTTGTTGTTTTTTTTTTTTTTTTTGCTTTTATAATTGGCCAAATAAGCTTAGGTTTATTTATTTCTGGGTACTCTATTGTGTTCCATTGACCAACATGTCTATTTTTATACCAGGAACTTATTGTTTTTTTATTTTTATAGAATAGTTATTATATTTTGAAACCAGAAAGTGTGATGCTTCTCACTTTGTTTTTCTTTCTCAAGATTCTTCTGGCTATATTTTTTTTTTTTTTGCTTTTATAATTGGCCAAATAAGCTTAGGTTTATTTCTGGGTACTCTATTGTGTTCCATTGACAACATGTCTATTTTTATACCAGGAACTTATTGTTTTTTATTTTTATAGCCTAGTTGTTATATTTTGAAACCAGAAAGTGTGATGCTTCTCACTTTGTTTTTCTTTCTCAAGATTCTTCTGGCTATCCAGGGTCTCAGTGTTTTCATACAAATTTTAGAATTCTTTGTTAGAGTTTTATGAAAAACACCATTGGTATCTTGAGAGGGGTTGAATTGAATTGGTAGATTGCCTTGCCCCCAAGGTATTTTATGGCATTTAACAATATTAATTTTATCATACATGAACATGATTATCTTTCCATTTATTTGTATCATTTTCAATTTCTTTCATCAGTGGTTTACAGTATTCCAAGTATAAATCTTTTAGCTTCTTGGTTAGATTTATACCTAGATATTTTATTATTTTTGATGCAATTATAAATGAAATTATTTCCTTAATTTTTCTTTCTTTAGTTTGTTGTCAGTTCATAGAAGCACGACAGATTTCTATATATTAATTTTGTATCTTACAACTGTACTCAATTCATTGATGAGGTGCAATAGCTTTTTAGTGGCATTTTTAGGATTTTCTATGTATAGTATATCATTTATAAGGTGATGATTTTTCTTCATTTCTGATTTAAATTAACTTCTTTTTATTTCTGATTGATGTGGCTTGGACTTTCAATACTATGCTGACTAAAACATAGTGACAATAGGAATCCTGGTCTTGTTCCTGATAACAGAGGACATGATTTCAGCTTTTTAACATTGGGTATGCAGGGTCGGGGAAGCCTAGTGGGCTGCCATCTATGGGGTTGCACAGAGTCGGACACGACTGAAGCAACTTAGCAGCAGCAGCATGCTGGTAGTTGGGACTTCCCCAATGGCTCAGTCATGAAGAATCTGCCTGCAGTGCAGGAGACACAAGAGATGCGGGTTTGATCTCTGGGTCAGGAAGATCCCGTAGAGAAGGAAATGGAAACCCACTCCAATACTCTTGCTTGAAAAATCCCATGGACAGAGGAGCCTCATTGGCTATAGTCCTTAAGGTCTCAAAGAGTGGAACACGACTGAGCAACTGAGCACGTACTTAACGGTAATTATGGGTGTGTCATATGTGGCCTTTATTATGCTGAGGCATGTTCTTTTTATAGTTATTTCATTAAGCGTTTTTTATCATAAATGGATGATAAATTTTATCCAAAGCTTTTCCTGATATATTGATATTATCAAATAACTTTTATTCTTCAGTTTTTAATGGAATGTATCATATTAATTGATTTGTGGATATTGAAGTATCCTTGCTTCCCTGGAAATAAATCTCACTTGATAATGGTGTGTGATCCCTTTAATGTATTATTGAATTAAGTTTGCTAATATTTTCTTGAGCATTTTTGAATCTATGTTCATCAGTGATATTGGCCTGTCATTTTTTTTGTGTGTGAAATGTTTGTCTGATTTTGGTATCAGGATGATGTTGTCCTTAAGAATTTAGAAGTGTTTCCTCATCTTCAACTTTTTGAAATAATTTGAGAAGGATAGGTGTGTACTTTAGACTTTTGGTAGAATTCACCTATGAAATCCTCTGGTTCTGGACTTTGTTGTTGGAAAAATTTGATTACTGATTCAATTTTATTACTACTAACCATGTCTGTCCATATTTTCCATTTCTTCCTGATTCATTTCTAGGAATTATCTGTCTCTTCTAGGTTGTCCACTAGCACATCATTTAGTCTTCATATGTTGGCGTCTTCTGTAGTTTGTTTTCTTGTAGTTGATTTTATAGTCATACAACACTGTGGTCAGAAAAGATCTTCGTGTGATTTTAATCCTCTTAAATTTACTGAGACTTGTGACTTAGCATGTGATCTATCCAATAGAATGCTCCATGTACATCTAAGAAGAATATATTCTACTGCTTTTTTATGGAATGTTCTAGATGTATCTAGTAAGTGCCCCTTGTCTAATATGTTTCTAAGGAGTCATACAACACTGTGGTCAGAAAAGATCTTTGTGTGATTTTAATCCTCTTAAATTTACTGAGACTTGTGACTTAGCATGTGATCTATCCAATAGAATGCTCCATGTACATCTAAGAAGAATATATTCTACTGCTTTTTTATGGAATGTTCTAGATGTATCTAGTAAGTGCCCCTTGTCTAATATGTTTCTAAGGCCAGCATTTTCTAATTGACTTTCTCTCTCCATGATCTGTCCATTGATATAAGTGGAGTGATTTTCTACATTATGTTATTATCAATTTCTTCCTTTATTATTATTTACTGTATCTATTTCATTGCTTCTACATAAGGAACATGTATATATTTTATTGTTTTATATCCTTGTTGAATTGATCTTCTTATGTGATCACTTCATCATACGAAGAAGTGATGCCCTTCTTTGTCTTTTTTATGGTTTTTCTTTTAAAGACTATTTGGTCTGAGGTAAATATTGTCACCCCAGCTTCCATTTCATTTCTATTTTCATAACACTTGTTTCCATTCCCTTATTTCAATCTGTGTATGTCTTTTAAGTTTGAAATAAGTCTCTTGTAATTGGCATATGTGTGGATCTTGCTTCCTTTTATCCGTTTAGCCCCTTTATGTCCTTTGATTGACCCATTTACTCCATTTACGTTTAAAGTAATTCTCGATATGTATATACTTATTGCCATTTTGTTAACTGTTGTTTTTTGTTTTTTTTTTTTGTATTTAATTTCTTCAAATAAGTTCTCTGTTCCATTTTATCTCTTCTTCTGAGACCTCCATAGCAGAAGTTTTGATAGGCTCAATGTTTTTCAAGAAGTTTGTTAAAACTATCCTCATTTTAAAGAAATCAGTATGGTTTAATGAAGACAGAAGTTTTTTTTTTTTCTCTTATGAATAACATAAAGCCAGCTTTCCAAGTTGGCTGGTTTCTCTGTTCCATGTAGTCATTCTGGAATTCAGATTTTTCTTTTTCCTCCACAAGCCCTAAGACATTGTCCATACCTGTGTAGTTAAAGCTGAGTTGCAAGAAGTAAGGGAAAAGAGAATGTGGTGGAAGATAGTCTCATGACTACTGTCCTCTGAGGCCATGAGCTCTGGGAAGTTCTTTGTCGATTATCCTCCATAGCCACAACATGCTTCCTGTTTGTGCATATCCTCATTTTGTTTTTAGTTGCATTTTCTTTTTTAATGTTCAGCTTTGTTATTTCCAATACTCTGTCTTCCAGTGTGCTGATTCATTCCTCTGTATCATCTAATCAACTGTTGATTCCCTCTAGAATATTTTTAAGTTTAGTTTATTACATTCTTCAGCCACGATTCTTATTTATATTTTCTCTTTGTTAAATTTATCACTGTGTTCATCCATTCTTTGAGTTTGTTGAGATCATTATGATCATTAACTTGGACTTTTTAGAGGATAAATTTCTTATCTCTGCTTAGTTCTTCTTCTGGGGTTTTCTCTTGTTCCTTCATATTCCTCTGTCATATTTGGGTCATATTCCTCTGTCACCTAATTTTTCCTAATTCTTTATTTTTATTTCTTTATTTTAGATAGGTCAGTTAGTTTCCTCAGCCTTTCATAAGTGGTCTAATATAGGATATGTTATATAAGGCCCAGCAGCACCTTCTCCTCTGATCATCAGCGCTCTATGCCAGGGCCAGGGCTCAGGAAACCTGACTGCAGATTTGGTGCTGGTCTGCTAGTGTGAAGGGTTGGTTCCCAGGGCCCCAGAGTGCTAAGACTGGTGCTGACTGGCTGGTGGGCAGGCAAGTACTACACAAATAGTCTAGAGGGAGGGCTCAGAAATGGTGATTGCCAGCACCAGTGTCCTTGTAGTAGAACAAATCCCATTAAAAAATAAATAAATAAAAAGGCTGCCGCTAGCATCTATGTTCCCAGGAGTCTTCCAAGATCAGCAAGTGTGTCTGATTTAAGCTTCTTTCAAATAGCTGCTTCTGTGCTGGGTCATGGAGTATGTGAAATTTTGTGTGAACCCATTAAGAGTGGAATCTCTGTTTCTTATAACCCTCTATCTCTCCTATATGCAAGCCGTACTGATCTTCAAAACAAAATATTCTTGGAGCTTGTCTTCCTCATACAGCCCTTAGACAGGGGAGCTAAATCTTGGCCTCAGACCCCTTGTTCCCTGGGATGAACCTCTGCAATTGTGATTATTCTCCAGTTTGTGGGTTGCCTACCCCCATTTTTGTGTTTGAATTATACTTGTGTATGTCCCTTTGGGGCTTCCCTGGTAGCTCAGCTGGTAAAGAATCTGCCTGCAATGTGGGAGACCTGCATTCGATCCCTGGGTTGGGAAGACCCCCTGAAGAAAGGAAAGGCTACCCACTCCAGTATTCTAGCCTGAAGAATTCCATGAACTGTATAATCCATGGGATTGCAGAGAGTCGGACATGACTGAGTGACTTTCACTTCTTCCATGTCCCTTTTACTTGACTTCTTATAGATTATTATTTATATCTTCAGATTTGGAAGCTCTTTTCTGCTAGTCTTTGGTTCATTATCATCAATACTTTCTCTGTAAACTTTTGGTGTGTCTGTCAAAGGAGATGCACTCAAGATTGTCCTACTCTGCCATTTTGTTCCCACCCTGGTTAAGCTTACTTTCTAAATTCAAGACTCTCCATGCAAACATTTTAATAATGTTTTAAACTATGGTTCATTATCATCAATACTTTCTCTGTAAACTTTTGGTGTGTCTGTCAAAGGAGATGCACTCAAGATTGTCCTACTCTGCCATTTTGTTCCCACCCTGGTTAAGCTTACTTTCTAAATTCAAGACTCTCCATGCAAACATTTTAATAATGTTTTAAACTATTTTAAGGATGAATAGAAACTATTATGTTATCCACGTTTACCATAGAGAGCAATTGAATAAAGATTTTTCTTTAATACCACTTTTTTTTGAGAGAGAGAGAGGCATGATAAACAAATCACCTTTCTCCATATATACCTAAAGTCTATATATTCATTCTAAGTTTATAACACATAAATGTTTCAATTCAAACACAAGTAAATAAGGAGTTCATGATCTGAGCCACAGTCAACTCCCGGTCTTGTTTTTGCTGACTGTATAGAGCTTCTTCATTTTTGTCTGCAAATAATATAATTGATCTGGTTTTGGTTCGACCGTCTGGTGATGTTCCTGTGTAGAGTCTTCTCTTGTTTTGTTGCAAGAGGGTGTTTGCTATGACCAGTGGTAAATATTAATTATTTTCACAGCTACTATAGCTATTAGTGTTAATATTGTAAGCTATTTTCATAAGAGTGAAGGAAGATTCATGAGGGAAATGGATAAGCAGTATAAACAAAAGGATAACAGGATTGAGAGTTTGGTGTAGGAACTGTCTTGATTAAGTTTGAACAACAAGGGGATATAGGTTTGAAAGTCATAAGGTTAAACAGATTTTCTTAAAAGCCCCTTAGAACACTTTAAAAGAATTTTTTTTAATCTTTCATGTTAATAGATATTGGGGCAAAATAGAAGCCCAGAAACTGTAAAAAAAAGATAATAACAGTTTATCATTTTATCATTTTAATCACTGTAAATGTTTTGATTTAGTTTCTCCATAAGAAGATTTTCTCCATACAATTGTTTAAAACTAGCTAGTGTTGTAGCTGATATAATAATCCACTCATATATTCGTGCCTTGCTTCTTTGCTTCTTTTTTAACACAATGCAAGCATTTTGCCTTGTAGCTGCAAGCTATATACAGCAATCATTTAATGTATTCAAATCAGCATAATTCTCTTTCTCCTCACTCCATCTTTCCTCCCACACACCAGCCATACCAATGTACTTGCATTTTCTGAAGATTTCAAGCTATAACTTACATGTCTGTAACTTTTATTGCATTATCCTCTTAATCAAACTATTTCTCACTTCTTTCTTTGCACCCAACTCACAACATTGTAAGAGTAAGCTTAAGCACAAACTCCTCTTTTAAGAATAACCTCATCACTCTGGTCAGAGTATTAGGCATCAACAAAGGAAAGAAAATTCAATTTTGTTAAAAGGCTTTTTGGTTGAGTTATATAGAAAGAGTAAGAAATAAGTAGAAGGGTGAAACAAGATTTTAGGTAGAGATATTCAATAGGATGATGAAAAAATGAGTCTGTATCTCAAAAGACTTTTTTTAATCACTACATCAGTTCAGTACAGTTCAGTTGCTCAGTCATGTCTGACTCTTTGTGAACCCATCTACTGAAGTATGCCAGGATTCCCTGTCCATCACCAACTACTGGAGCCTACTCAAACTCATATCCATTTTGTCAGTGATGCCATCCTACCATCTCATCCTCTGTCGTCCCCTTCTCCCACCTTTATTCTTTCCCAGGATCAGGGCCTTTTCCAGTGAGTCAGTTCTTCCCATCACGTGGCCAAAGTATTGGAGTTTCAGCTTCAGCATCAGTCCTTCCAATGAACATTCAGGACTGATTTCCTTTAGGATTGACTGGTTGGATCTCCTTGCTGTCCAAGGGACTCTCAAGAGTCTTCTTCAACATCATGGTTCAAAAGCATCAGTTCTTCAGTGCTCAGCTTTCTTTATAGTCCAACTGTCACATCCATACATGACTATTGGAAAAATCAAGGCTTTGACTGGATGGACCACTGTTGGTGAAGTAATGTCTCTACTTTTTAATATGCTATCTAGGTTGGTCATAACTTTCCTTCCAAGGAGCAAATGTCTTTTAATTTCATGGCTGCAGTCACCATCTGCAGTGATTTTGGAGCCTCCCTGCCCCCCAAATAAAGACTCTCACTATTTCCATTGTTTCCTCATCTGTTTGCCATGAAGTGATGGGACCAGATGCCATGGTCTTAGTTTTCTTAATGTTGAGTTTTAAGCCAGCTTTTTCACTCTTCTTTTTCACTTTCATCAAGAGGCTCTTTAGTTCTTCTTCACTTTCTGCCATAAGGGTGGTATCATTTGCATATATGAGGTTATTGATATTTCTACCAGCAATCTTGATTCCAGCTTGTGTTTCACCTAGCCCAGCACTTCACATGATGTACTCTGCATATACGTTAAATAAGCAGGGTGGAAATACACAGCCTTGATGTACTCCTTTCCGTATATGGAACCAGTCTGTTGTTCCATGTCCAGTTCTAACTGTTGCTTCTTGAGCTGCATACCGATTTCTCAACAGACACGTAAGGTGGTATGGTATAACTATCTCTTTAAGAATTTTCCACAGTTTGTTGTAATCCACATAGTCAAAGGCTTTGGCATAGTCAACAAAGCAAAAGTAGATGTTTTATGGAACTCTCCTGTTTTTCTGACGATCCAGCAGATGTTGGCAATTTTACCTCTGGTTCCCTGCCTTTTCTAAATCAAACTTTATCATCTATAAGTTCATGGTTCACATCCTGTTGAAGCCTGGCTTGGAGAATTTTGAGGATTACTTTGCTAGTGTGTGAGATGAGTGCAATTGCACAGTAGTTTGAGCATTTTTGGCATTGCCTTACTTTGAGATTGAAATGAAAACTGACCTTTTCCAGTCCTGTGGCCACTGCTGAGTTTTCCAAATTTTCTAGCATATTGAGTGCAGCACTGTTACAGAATCATCATCCAGGATTTGAAATAGCCCAACTGGAATTCTAGCACATCCACTAGCTTTGTTCTTAGTGATCCTTGCTAAGGCCCACTTACCTTCACATTCCAGGATGTCTGGCTCCAGGTGAGTGATCACATCATTGTGGTTATCTGGGTCGTGAAGATCTTTTTTATATAGTTCTCCTGTGTATTCTTGCCACCTCTTAATATCTTCTGCTTCTGTTAGGTCCATACCATTTCTGTCCTTTATTGTGCTCACCTTTGCATGTAATATTCCCTTGGTATTTCTAATTTTCTTGAAGAGATATCTAGTCTTTCGTATTCTATTGATTTCCTCTATTTCTTTATATTGATCACTAGGAAGTCTTTCTTATGTCTCCTTCCTATTCTTTGGAACTCTGCATTCAAATGGGTATATCTCTTTTTCTCCTTTGCCTTTAGCTTTTCTTTTTTTCTCAGCTATTTGTAAGGTTTCATCAGACAACCATTTTGCCTTTTTTGCATTTCTTTTTCTGGGGGATGGTCTTGATCACTGCCATATGTACAATGTCATGAGACTCCATCCATAGTGCTTCAGACATCTGTCTATCAGATTTAATACCTTGAATCTTTTTGTCACTTCCACTGTATAATAATCATAACAGATTTGATTTAGGTCATACCTGTATAATCTAATGGTTTTCCATACTTTCTTCAATTTAAGTCTGAATTTGGCAATGAGGAGTTTATGATCTGAGCCTCAGTCAGCTTCTGGTCTTCTTTTCTCTTACTGTGTAGAACTCCATCTTTTGCTGCAAATAATATAAACAATCTGATTTTGTCATTGACCATCTAGTAATGTCCTTGTCTAGGATCTTCTCTTGTGTTTGGAAGAGGCTGTTTGCCATGACTAGTGTGTCCTCTTGGTAAAACTCCATTAGCCTTTGACTTGCTTGGTTTTGTACTCCATGGCCAAATTTGCCTGTTACTCCAGGTAGCTCCTGACTTCCTACTTTTGCATTCCAGTCCCCTCTAATGAAGAGGACATCATTTTTGAGTGTTATTACTACATAGAAGGAATTAAATACATATGTCAAAGAGACCATAATAGAAGAGTACGAAATATGTGAAGAGAAGAGAAAAAGAGAGGGTCAAGTTTAGAGTTTCAGGAAACCTCACCTTAGAGACAGGTTATCAAAGGAGTCAAAACCCAAAAAGGAGACCTAAGATAAATGAGAAGGGAGTTAGTCTGCTAGAATATTATAGTGTAATTAAAGTTGATTGAGTATGGGTTTCAGGAAGAAGAGGTCAATAAAGACAAATATCACAAACAGATCAATTAAATGGAATTTAATAAGATATTAATTGTATTTCCTTTTTTTACTTTTGTAACAGTGAGGGATGTAGGTGGAAGATAGATTATAGTGGTCTGAAAAACAAGTATGTGTCTCCTGGACGATTGATCATGTACTCTTATCTCCCTTTAACTCAAATTTCTCAAATACAAATAAAATAGTTTGGAAACTTAACTATTTGGCAGACACTGTTGAAAGGGCATTCTGATCTTATTGAATCAGCATGAAAGTGAAAATGTGAAACTCACTCAGTCATGTCTGACTCTTTGCCACCCCATGGACTGTGCAGTCCATGGAATTCTTCAGGCCAAAATACTGGAGTGGGAAGCTGTTCCCTTCTCCAGGGAATTTCCCAACCCAGGAATTGAACTGGGGTCTCCTTCATTGCAGGTGGATTCTTAACCAGTTGAGTTACCAGAGAAGCCCATTCAATCGGCATAACAGCCATAATATATCAGTTGTAAAGTGAGGTTCAGTTCAGCCGCTCAGTCGTGTCCGACTCTTTGCGACCCCATGAATCGCAGCACGCCAGGCCTCCCTATCCATCACCATCTCCCGAAGTTCACTCAGACTCATGTCCATCGAGTCCGTGATGCCATCCAGCCATCTCATCCTTGGTCGTTACCTTCTCCTCCTGCCCCCAATCCCTCCCAGCATCAGAGTCTTTTCCAATGAGTCAACTCTTCACGTGAGGTGGCCAAAGTACTGGAGTTTCAGCTTTAGCATCAGTCCTTCCAAAGAAATCCCAGGGTTGATCTCCTTCAGAATGGACTGGTTGGATCTCCTTGCAGTCCAAGGGACTCTCAAGAGTCTTCTCCAACACCACAGTTCAAAAGCATCAATTCTTCGGCGCTCAGCCTTCTTCACAGTCCAACTCTCACATCCATACATGACCACAGGAAAAACCATAGCCTTGACTAGACGGACCTTAGTCGGCAAAGTAATGTCTCTGCTTTTGAATATACTATCTAGGTTGGTCATAACT